>BQNB010160062.1:1781-14844 GCA_026074375.1 Tanacetum coccineum | reverse complement strand
TAGATAGAGGAACATGTTTAACTAATAAATTTCTAGGATTAAACCAAATAGCTTACATGTCATAAAATTAACTAACTACACTGGTTAGTTAAACTCCCAGGTAAGCCTTTGTTTACTCTTATTTTTAGAGTAAGATTCCCTAGAACAACCTGTTGAGCCATTCCTTTCTTTTTTCTACACCATATTATATGTTTTGTTACACCTTTAAAATCACTAGTTACATTACCTAGCGCACTATAACCCTTGATACATATTGTGAGAATTAAGCCTATTCCGTTTCCAATTACTTACTAAAAATTCTACAAAATTAGGAGTGTGTCAGTGATGTAGTGGACTTTAGAACTTGGCTTGGTATATCACTTGAGACTGCAATGATAAGTACTATGGATTTAGATGGAGGAACATGTTCAATTGATAAATTTCTAGGATTAAACCAAATAGCCTACATGTCATAAAATTAACTAACTACACTGGTTAGTTAAACTCCTAGGTAACCCTTTGTTTACTCTTATTTTTAGAGTAAGATTCCCTAGAACAACCTGTTGAGCCATTCCTTTCTTTTTTTCTACAGCATATTATATGTTTTCTTACACCTTTGCACCTTAGCCTTCTGTGTAGATTAAGCCTATATATATATATATATATATATATATATATATAAATATATATATATATATATATATATATATATATATATATATATATATATATATATATATATATATATATATATTGAAAAAAAGCAAAAAAAGAAGGAAGAAAAATAGTCGGTTCAAATGAAGTTTATACCAAAGGAATTACTTGGAAGGATCGATTATTCGTTGATACATTACAAAAAATCAGCGATGTGAAGTCTTGTAAAAAGTGGCCGATATCACCACTCATTCTGTAAAAGTATGTAAAGAGCAGGATGTAAAGGAAGTTGACCGTTATGGGAACGCCAACTTAGGTTGTCTTTGTCATTTCTATGATCAAGGTGTTTGTCTATATGTTCGAGTCTTTATCATGGAACGGTCGGGGGAAAGTTGCTAGCAACCGTACCTTATTTGTTGGCTTAATCTATTTGTTTTGTGAATTTCATTTAACACCCATTTTTCTTCCCATTCCTAAAAACTAACCTTGGGTTTTACTCGAACAAGGTTGGATTGGGTCATGCATGTCTATTCCATCGTTACGGCCATGTATGCGTGATTTAGCCGCCTTGTTGGTTTACAACTTTCAGTGAAAGAGTTGTACAATACAGCCGTGTATGTACAATACAGCTGCCTTGTTGGTATGGTACTTATGGTGAAAGAGTGTTAAATGATCAACCCTAAGCCTTCTTAACCCAATTTATCTTTTGACTTACTTCTCTTTAGTTTTAGCGGTGGAGTTGTGTATCCTTGCCAAGTCTATGATACGAAGCTAATCATGACCAAGCAATTAAGCGTACCAATTAAATGTTGCACCCTAGATTAGTTGAGTGATCTAAGTGTTTTCATTTCCATATTTCGTGAGTAGCTTGGTTATGTATAGGTGATTAGGACAAAACGATGCTTAAATGGAAAAATTCTTGACTACAGTTGGATACATTTTCAAAACTTTTCTAAGGTCTACTTGAGGACAAGTAGGATTCAAGTGGGGGATATATTTTTAAACTTTTGTAGTCAGCTATATCATGTGACTTGTTCTTTTCCATCTTGTCTATCAGAATCTTTATAAGCTCAAACTCAAAGAGTGATGCGGCTGCCTCATAAGTAGACGTTGGTTGTGAAGAAGACCTTGTCAAGACTGTAGCTTCTACTTATTCTGTGACATTTTCTCTATCATAGGATTTTCAAAATCTGAAACTGCTTGAGGAAGACTTTGATGAATTTGAGTGTTGACTTCTTCCTTAATAAGAGCTCTCATTGACGTGTCAAAGAGTTCTATGTAAGCATTCTTCTCATCTTGAGCTTCTTGTCTGCAGTCTAAATTATGTGCTAGAATGGTCTTGTTTATCGCTTCTCCAAGTTTGTTATCCATGTAACGATCAACTATAGCAGGAATAGAGGAGAGAGCTTGAGCATACTGGTCAACTTGCTTTATCTTTGATACATCTTTCTCCAGGTTGAAGACTCTTTCATTGAATTTAAATACAAAAGTGAAATATAAAAGTGTAGGAAATAAGGTTGTAGCTTTAGAAGTTGTTGGTGTTAGAGTTGGTGTTGCTTGTTGTAGAAGAGGATTGAAGAATGGAGGTGGTGGAGGAGTAGTTGTAGTGAAACTGGATGTGTGCTCAAGAACTGTCGTTGCATGACGAGCTGAGGTTTCCATCAATGAAGCAATCTCATTGTCAACTGGAGATGGATTCTCAAGATTTAGGAGCTTGCTTGTAAAATCAGAAGAGACAGACGAGCTTTGTACAGGTTCATCATCCTTCTGCGTGTCAAGGACCGGAGTAAGAATCACATGAGCATCTTCCTCTACTTGCTCAAACCCTAATTCTTGAGAAGCATTTTGTAGTTCTGAGGCACCTTGATCAGCATTGGTCATTTCAGTATCTTTATTTCCTAAATTCACATTCACATCGTCATACAACTCCTTAGTAACCTCATCGTCTTCATCATCATACATCATTTCTTCATCATCAATGTTTTCTTCTTCTTCTTCATAGTATTCAGTGGTAGGCTGATCGAGTATAGGAATCTTTATTCTGTATGACTTAGTTCTATCACTATCAGTCTCTTCATCATCGTCATTTGTGTCATCACCTTCTTGTTTATCATCATCATTAGCATCATCATCATCATCACCATCATTATTATCATTGCCTTCATCACTTAGATCATCACAATCGTTTTCATTATCTTCATCTTCACTGTCACCCCAAGACTCTTTCTTACTTTTAGATTCGTATGTAGGTACATCGGGAACCCCTGGTCTAGTACCAGTTCCTTAATCTGTATTAGAAGTCTTTTGTTGCTGCTCATCAGGAACCTTTAACTGAGTGTCAACTCCATCACTTGAGCCACTTGCGTGAGAACTGTGAAATTGTGTCTTGCTTCTTTTGGTAGCCATCTTAAGTTGTTCAGCTTTAGTTAATGCAACCTCAGATAATACAGTTAATCATTTAGCTTTTGTCTTCTTTGCAGGTTGCTTCTTCTTGTCAGGTTTAGACACCTTAGCTTTAGACTTGATTCTAGTACCTTTAGTAGCTTGAACAGGCTTCTGCTTGGGTGATGTATCAGAATCAGCTTTCTTTCGAACGTACTTTGGTTTTGGAGTCTTCTCTCTAGAAGCAAAAGCGTAGTATGTCTTGTAAGCATTGGATTCCAACATTTCTTGGTTTTTTAGTTCCTTTGGGAGAATGGTACCATATACTTGAGTATCTTCATGTCTGGAGATACATCTCATAGAAGTAAACATGGTATCATCTTGAGCAGTGTGCCAAAACATCTTGTCTCTCCTCGAAATAGACTGATCCTTTGACATGAAGTAATCGATACTAATCTTTGTGAATCTATGATATGACATCTTGTTTGTCTTCTTAGCATCTTTGTTTTCAATCTGGAATAGGATTTCTTCCCATAGTAGATACACATAGTCGATATTCTTCTTATGGAACATACCCAAAATGATTTGATCATGGGACAGACGAATCATGTCCATTCCAGTTTCTTTCCCACTTAAGCACTTATTGATGATGGTAGCAAATGCTCTCCATGGTTGATGCAAGTAGTCAACATTCCCATCATTGAGATAGGTGATGTCTCCAATGTGCCCAAGATCTCTGATGAAAGAGAGAATATCATGTTCTAGTGGGAGGTCTTCAAACATTTGTCCTGGAATTTTAGGGCAAAACTAGAGAATTTCTCTGAACATATCAACATCGAGAGAGACTTTCTTCTTGTTTATCGTGAATTTGATGGATGACTTATGAATGGAAACAATAGCCCAAAATTCTTGCATATAAATTGCAGGAACATCTGCAGTGATCAGGAATGCTTGGTAGAAAGGAGTGAGTGCAAGAGCATCCAGTACCACTTGAAATGTAGCTTCTTTTGGTCTGATGTCTGTTTTGAGTCTCATGTTGTATTTCCCGAACTCAAGATGATCCACAGGGGCAACAAGAGCATCATCATCAAGGGCTTTCTATTAAGCTTGAGTGGTATTCATGATTCTGCTAAGATTTGACCAATATAATTTATACATATAACCAATTTTATATATAACACACTATAAGGCCCTTTAATTGTTGAATACTTAAGCTTGATGCATGTTGTGATATTATTCTAATGATTAGGCTCATTAAGGAATTTAGCATTATTAAATAAGATCTAATCATCTAAAGAGCAACTTAATTGGGCATAACGTGAAAGGCATTAAGACAACTGAATTAGTGTTTTTAGGAATCCTATTCAAACTAACTTGTAGAGAATCAGGTACCTAAGACATGTTCAGATATTCTTGATGAACCTTGATATATAGCCTACTTAACTTGATTAGATTGCATAATTAACCAATTTTTATTAGCTACCTAATTTGAGTTTAAAATTTCCTTCAAAATTTTTTTATCTTAAAATTCCTTAAAATCTATTGCTAAATCACCTCCTATTGAGGAATTGATAAATCGCCTCCTATGTAGGGTTGATAACTTGCCTCCTATAATGGATTGATAAATCGCCTCCTATATAGAATTGTTAAATCGCCTTGTGAAGCAACGTTGTTAACTCGCCTCCTAAAGATGTTAAGTCGCCTCCTTAAGAGGTTGTTAAATTGCCTCCTAATGGTTTGTTGTTAACTCGCCTTGTGAAGGGGTTGTTAACTCACCTTCTGAAGGGAGTTGATAACTCGCCTTCTGAAGGTGTTGTTAACTCGCCTAACACAAGCAGTTGATAACTCGCCTTCAAGACCAACATTGACACAAACATGATTTTTAAGCATGAAGAATAGTTCAAATATCAAGCTTAACTGGTGAAAAACACTTAGGATTAATTAATAACAACAATTTGCCACAGAATCATCAAGAACATTCAAAAACGAGTATATATATTCGTTTTAATACATACAAGCAAGAAATAACAAACAATGAATGCCTTTCAAGGCTCAAACACATTCAAGGAAGTACATACAGATGTTCTAGCATAAATCCTACAAACACATTACACTAAATCCCAAAAACCCACATTTTTGCAAGCATGAATCATCAAGAATACATTCATATGATAACTAAATACAAAACTGTTTTAAACGAGTGTTCTACACTCTTAAACAAACAAAACCCCTCAATCAATTTGAGGTTTTAATCACATTTGATTTTGACTAACCCTAATTCAAGATTTAAGGATTTCGAGATCAGTAGTGGATGAAACTTTAATTCCTTTGAGAGATGAGTTATTTAAAGAGTGTGGAACAAGTTATTAGTTATACATTTTGAATGATAATCACTGGAAATGGAGATTGGGAGATGAGGATTTTGAATGAGATTGAGGGGAGGGAAAAAATTTCTAAGTGTGTGTTTGTGTGTGTTAAAAGGACGGGATGGGTGGAGTGTTATAAAACTAAATTTGTTTTTGACACATTCACCCCCTCAAGTTTACTATCCTATGCATTTTTCTTATACAAGATTAACTAGGCAAGTAAAGTTTAACAAATGGCACAAATAGTCCCTAATGTTTTTAACTAGCATACCTAGAAACTTATATTTGCACATATACTCCCTAAAGACATAATCACATAATAGTTAAGGCTCACGTAAGCTAAACTTAATTAACTCCACTTTAATTGTTAACCCGTTATTGTTTAAAACCTTTTCCTTTATCACAAAATTGATTTTACAAAGAAGATATTTGACATTTTCTCCCCCTCAAACAATGACCCGTTTTCTATTTAAAGAGCTATAGTCATTGTTTGAGTGGTCAAATTTCTTTGAAAAGCATTTTCTGATGAAGTATTGTTTAATTTAGAAAAGCAAACACCAAGAAAAATAAGATTTCTCTTATTTTGACACATAAGCGCACTGACACGTACACGTATGGAATATAAGAAGCACGGGTTGTGATGCAAAGTAATCACAAGCTTTTGCATGATCATAAAGTAGACCATGCCTGAGAATTAATTCCCGTTGAGAGGTCAAGTTTTCTTTTTAAAATACTTGCCTTTAAGATGATGACCGGGTTGCTATATGAAATAATAGCAAGCCATTTTTGGCATGTTTTAAAAGCTTTTGAACTTTTGCTCGAACTTCATTTATAGCCTCGTATCATTATTAAATGACATTTATAAGACCGTAAATGTTATTGATTTTTAGAAGACATACCATAGATTCATATTTTTTTATATTTTTCTAATTTTTTGAATTTTGTATTTTGTTTTTATAAAATTTTATAAGAAGAGAAAAATCTTTTTGTGTTTTTGTAATTTTATATATATACATAATATACAGAGGATATAAGAATAGGTACCACCACTATTCTTCAGCTTCATCTGCCAGTTCTTTCAGAGTCTCAGGAGTAAAACTTCTCATCCCTAGCTTGTCGATAAGGAATTCAATTCTTTCTCGACATAGAGCCTTGGGGAAGATGTCCGCCAACTGATATTCCATTTTGACAAAGTAAAGCTCGACGACTCCATTTTCCACTTGCTCTTTTATGAAGTGATATCTAATGTCGATATGCTTTGATCGAGAATGTTGAACATTGTTACAGCATAAGACAATGGCGCTTTTGTTATCATAGTACATTGGAATTTTATTGAAACCAAGGCCATAGTCAGTAAGCTATGATCTCATCCAAAGTACTTGAGCACAACAACCAGACAAGGCTATATATTCAGCTTCCATACTAGATATCACAGCGCTTTTCTGCCTTTTATATGACCAGCTAACAAGTCTGTCTCCTCATAGTTGCATACTTCTAGATGTACTACGTCGTGTATCTTGACAACCTGCGTGATCAGCATCTGCAAAAGCTGTTAGAGCAATAGAAGAATCCTTCGAGTACCATAGACCTCGATAAACGGTTCCTCTTAGGTAATGAAAGATTCTTTTTATAGCATGTAGGTGCTTTTCGGTAGGCCGTGCCTGATACCGAGCACACATACAAATAGCATATACCAGGTCTGGTCTACTGGATGTTAGATACATAAGGGTGCCAACCATACCACGATAATGTGTAGGATCAACGGCTTTCCCTTAAATATCCTCATCCAGTTTGGATTTCTCCACCATTAGAGTATCTACTGGGTCACAAGATTCCATTCCGTACTTCTTAAGTGATTTCACAAATCTCAGAAAATCTATGTTGATGATATTATTTTTGCTTCTAATACATTATCTTAGAAAATTTATCACATAGTTCAGTAGTAGTTAAAGCAAAAATAATATCATCAATATAGATTTGCACTAGGAGGATATCTTTGCCTTTTCTGCTGATGAACAATGTGGGATCAACCGTGCCTTTAGAGAATCCTTGTGACAGCAGAAACAATGACAATAGATCATACCACGCGCGTGGAGCCTGTTTCAACCCATAAAGAGCTTTCTTCAATCTGTACACGTGATTAGGCTTGTCTGGATCTACGAATCCGTCCGACAGACTAACGTAGACTTCTTCACGTAGGATACCATTTAGGAATGCCATTTTCACATCCATCTGGTAAACGGTCATATTCATATGAGCAGCAAACGCGAGAAATATCCGAACGACCTCTAGTCTAGCCACGGGAGCAAAGGATTCTTCGAAATCAATTCCCTCTTCTTGACGGTATCCATGAGCTACCAACCTAGCCTTGTTTTTCAAGATTCCTCCCAATTTATCCAATTTCACCTAATAAATCCATTTTAGGGAGATAACCATTACTTTATCTGGAGGAGGAACAAGTTCCTAAACTTCAAGACGTTCGAATTCATTTAACTCTTCTTGCATTTCCTCAATCCAACATGAATCAGTTAATGCTTCTTTGTATGTCTTTGGTTCAATTGAAGTTAAGAAGGCATCATAATAGCAGAACAGGTATTGTTCATGTAGTTGGAGTCGTGTGGAAACATGTCTGGAGAGTTCACCAATTATGTTTTGTATCGGATGATCTTTCATCCATTTAATTAGGTGTTCTAAGATTGGAGCGTCTGGGTGCACAGTAGTAGAGATAACATCCGTTGATGAGGATTCTTTAGAAACAGTTTCTGGAATTGGAATGCCAAAATAAGGATTGTTACTCATATGTGCAAACTCAAGGTCGTGTGACTCTTCTTTAGCGCTGAGAGGGATTTCTTGGGATTGTGATTGTGGAGTGGTTTGTGAAGTAGTTGGATAAGGTGCATCTTGATCAACTGTTGTTGAGGAAGGTGAACCGGTTGACTTAACAGGAGCAGGAGCTTCTGCAACAGGAACTGGAGAGGCAACGCTAGCGGGAGGAGAGTAGAATTCATCAAACATTGGTTTAAACATAAGATCTCATTCTTTCCTCGATGGTGGTACAAACGGTGCTGAAGGAGGAAGGTTTGGAACGAGTCCTGAACTGAGTGTTGCAGGAGTCATAGAATGAAGCCCGTGTCCTAAATTGAATTGTTCAGAAGCCATTGCTGTTAGCTCATCGAATGTCCTTTGAATTTTTTCTATAATTTTTGTGTTCTTTTGTTGTAGATTCTGAACGCTTTCTTTGCGGGCGCGTAACTAACGAAAATACCAATGTCAGCTTTTGCATCTTATTTACCCAGGTTGTCATTGTCATTGGTAGGATAACAGAGTGCACCAAAGACATGAAAGAATGATAAATCTGGTTTCTTATCGTGTATAAGCTCATATGGAGTTTTGTTGTATCGAAGGCGGATTAATGAACGGTTTTGGGTGTAACAGGCTGTATTGATTGCTTCGGCCCATAAAAATAATGGAACTTTTGAAAATATTAACATTGTACGAGCAGCTTCTACAAGAGTTTGGTTTTGCCTTTTGACAACGCCGTTCTACTGAGGAGTGCAATCAATAGATGTTTGATGCGAGATGCCAACATTTTCATAAAATTCATGAAGTGTCTGATAGACAAATTCGGTTCCATTATCTGTTCAAACATTACAGATGGTGGCATTCAAACGAAATTGAATATTTTTTATGCATTTGATGATGGCCTCAGGAGCTTCATCTTTTGTTCTAAAAAATCTGACCCAAGTAAATCTTGAGTAATCGTCGACAATCACTAAGATATACCTTTTCCCATTAATACTCGCCACACGCATCGGGCCACACAAATCCATATGCAAAAGATATATTTTCTCCTGGTTAGTGTCTTCAGCTTTGGGTTGATGAGAGGATTTCTTGCTTTTTCCTAATGCACATGATGAACACAGATGATCTTTCTAAAATTTAAGTCTTGAAATTCCTTGTGTAAGACCGTCTTTAGGTAGCTTGTTAAGAGTACCGAAGTTGAGATAAGATAAACGACGATGTCATAACCAGCTCTTAGTCTTTGACGCTTTGGATAGAATATAGATCGGAGATGTTTTAAACATGTCATCAAGAGAAATTATGTACAAAATTGTGTCACGGGATCCGGAAAGTAGATCAACACCTTCTAAATTACGAATAAAGGAAGTGTTTTTCTAAAATGCGACATCAAGATTCACGTCGCAAAATTAACCAACAAAAAACAAGTTATGTCTAAGCCCCTCGACATAGTATACTCATGAAATAGTAACATTCCCTAGCTGATAGTCACCATACCCGAGAATTCTTGCAATATGGTCGTTCCTGAATCTAACTGTACCCAGAAATTTACTAACAAAGTTCATGAGCTGAGAGCGGTTCCCTGTCATATGTTTCGAACATCCGGAGTCCAGATACCAGAGAACAATCTGGACAACCTGTCATGACAAGAGAAGAAGAAGATGGAATATCTGTAGCATTGGATCCCCAAGTATGATTGGGTTCCGAGTGGTTAGCATTCTTAGATTCTACAATCTTAGCCTTTTTACTCGAACCTACATTTTTAACATTTTTGGGTTTCCTGCTGTAGACTTTAAGCTCTGGTTTTTGTGTTTCAACTGAGTGGGAAGTGGTTTTCTTAGGAGGCACTACGTTAGCTGAAGTGATCCTAGTTAAAGGGCACGAGTTACCAACTATAGTGAAAGTTCTGCCTGTTGGTTTCCACTTAAGTCCTACTTCAGTGAATACATGACCCGTAGGTTTCCAAATATTTTGTTTTTTATGTTTCTTAGCAGATTTAGCACGGCTATTCACATTTTCCACAAAATCAAGAAGACACATATCATGAACACCATCAAACATAGATTTCTTACAAGTAGCACAAATAGGTTTAGAATTAGCTTTTAGCAAGGAATGCTTAACATTAACATCACGAATAGGTTCAACAACACTATTCTTTTTATTAACTTTCCTAGGTTGGGCTTCTACTTTATTCTTCATGTTCCTACTTGGGGTTCACGAGATCCTATCATTCTTTTTATTTCCTGTAGGCTTTGATCCGCAATTACTAGTAGAACACTTCAATCCTGTAGGAGACAACACAGGTTTGTTAGAATCTGATGTTGTAGACGACTTTACCTGTTTAATGTTGCTTGAGGATGTGAGAGGTTCAGCAAACCTAACTTTCTTAACATTGTTTTTGGATGTGACAACAACCTTTTTTGCACTAAGTTTATTCGCATTAGGGCATGTATCTCTAACATATACAAGTAACTCCTGAATTTGTTAGGCATGCTTATAGGCAAAGTCTAATGCATCATCTGAAGGCTGTTTAGCTTTAGCTTGTTCAACTATTCCCTGAAGAATATCAGCTTGTTCCTGAGTGTATTTAAGGTAATCTATGTGAGCTTCCCTATTTTGCAATTACCTAGGAGCCAAAGGTTCTAAGTCTAGCTTGAACATTCCTGGAACAATAGTGTAGGCAGATGGTGTTTGTGCATCAATATCAACAATTTCTTTTCCTTTTACTTTTCGTAAATCGTTTTTCAATGACGTTATCACAAAAACCTTATCTAGAATTTGAGCTTTTAAATCCTCATTTTTAGCATATTTTAAGTTCAGTTTATCAATTAAAGACTTACTTTGTTCTTTAGTTCGAACACGTGTCTTTTTGATTGAGTCAAGCTGCTCTTTAAAAACCTGTTTCACATGATTAATTTCATTACAAAGACGCTCATTTTTTGAAATCAATTTTGACACACTATTTTCTAGTTCTACCTTTTTGGTTTCTAATTCACAATAATCATAATGCACATTCTCTTCCTTGGACGTTTCTCTCATTTATTTTATAATATCCTTTAACTTACTAATGGTAGTGTCTTTGTCTTGAACTTGAGCTTTCAAATCAATATTTTTAAAAAATACTGGAATGTCGAGAGCATTTTGATTATCACAAGATTCATCTTTGTGAAAAATTTCTTGATTAAGTTGTATTCAAAATTCAAGAGAAATACAATGTTTTCAAGTTGTGAGTAACTTTTCAAAAGATCATTATGCGCATTTTGTGATTTCAAAAGCTCGGCCTCAAGATTGGAACACTTATCACAAGATTCATTTCTCTTTCTATCCATATTCACAGATTCACCAAACAAATACATAGAATTCATCATAGTTAAAAGAACATCTTGAGACATGATTTGTTCTAAGAGTCGATCATTTTCCAAAAGTAATTCTTTTTTAGCAATTTCCAAACATTGTTTGTCAACTGAAGACTGTTGAACAACATCGTCTATTTGGTCAAAAATTGTTTGTACTTCCATTATTTCATTTAGAAGATCTCTATCAAACACATTGAAGATGTCTTTTAAAGATTTTAGAAATGGAATAATTTCATTGTTAAAGATAGCTTTAGTATGTTCAAACCCCTATTCTCCTTCTGTATGAGCATCAGGTGTACTCCTTATCTTCACCACGTTGTCAAACCTATCAAGGTGAAATTTAAGCTTTTTAAGGCTTTCATTCACCAAGCTTGTCTTAGGAAGTTCCTTAGGATCTTCTATTGTGACAGGGGATGCATCAGAAGGTTTACTATTAGGATTAGACATACGCAACCAGAAAGCTTGTTCAGCCGACAACTCTTGTTGTGCAGTAAAACGTTTTCTAAAATCATCAGATAGTCTATTTAATTTTTCATAATCAATAGGTTTATGAGAAATGTTTTGTTTAATGGCCCCTGGATCCTTTTCTTTTTTAGAAATTTTTGATTGACACTCTTCTTCCTAAATCAATGTTTCCTCATCATAAATCACAAGCATAGCAACATGTTTAGCAGACATAACAATACCATCATACAAGGTTGGTTTAATCTGCTGAGCTTTCTTAAGATAAAATGGATTTTGATAACCTAGAGCTTGTTTGTGTATATTATCATAAAAAATTTGAGGCTTTGTTAACATGTGAACTGTTTGAGCAGATTGACCCACTTTAAAAATAATATTATCAAGTTCCTTTATCTTCTTTTCTAAATCAATTTCATTTTCCATATATTTATTTTCTTTTTCTTTGGATTCATTTTTGAAAACCATGAATGTTTGCAATAAACATTCCTTCTCTTTGATTTGTTTAGAAAGATTTTGCTCAAGTGAGTCAACTTGTTCTTTCAGTGCAAGCTTCTCTTTAATCATATCATCCATTTGAGAATCATTCATTTTTTCCCGACTGCTTAAATCAATATTAAGTCGTTGTTCAAAAGTTAACTCGTTCTTTATATCTCTCAAGCTTAGCAGTTACTGATTCATTATTTTGTTCCTTATTTGCCTTTTCCCAATTATTTACATGATTAATCATTTGTTCCGACATTTGTTAAATCACAGATAAGATCATTGAATCTTGTTATGCCTGCAAATTAGTATCTTAAACATTTTCCTGTTGTGTTTCTTGCAAATATTGAGAGTACGGAATGATATTGCTATCACTTGTTATCTCATTATTTGTAACTGTTAGCCTCAATTTATTGAGTCGAACAAGGAAGTTCGGTCACTCTACGATGGAGCTTCGGTCTTTAATTAGTTAATGTTGTAACAGGAAAATATCGGGAATCGGGCTCGATAGATAATCTAATATTGTATATGTTTCGGGTTTAATCCCAAACAAAACCCGAGCCCGGGTCCTAGTTAAATATCCCG
>BQNB010160061.1:0-14844 GCA_026074375.1 Tanacetum coccineum | reverse complement strand
CCATAAAATGAATTAAAACTTAAACTAGACCTCAAAACCTTTTTAAAACTTGATTATTTTTGAAAACTCAGTTGTCTAAAGTGAATTTACCAAAATGCTTTGACTATTTGAGATCAAACTGCTTAGATCCAAACACTCCTTTAAGGTTGTGACAGATTGAGTTTAAGCTTAAAAATGAGAATCCACTAAACAAGGCCTTAATACCAGATGATTAACAGCTTATAACTACCATATTAAACATAAATCAATAATTATTAAAGCTGAAATCAAAAGTCTATAAACTATCTAACTATATTTTGTCTTTTTATGAGTTTTAGACAAACTAAGCTATAACAAGATCTAAACTAATTTAAGCAAAAACAGACAATTAAATACACTTAATAAGCACTAATAAAGAAAAATAAACACAAAATAGCTACTAGATTAAGCAAATAAGCAGATCTAAATTAATAAGCAATTTGACTACTATTTAAGCTAGAATTTAAAGACAAAAGGAATTAAAAGGAAAACTTACAACTAGCTTCAGCTTAACAGAAGCTTAACAGGCTCTTAGAGCTTATCTACTAGCTCTAGCTTATCCAAATGGATAAGCTAGTATAAGTCCTTGGGATTCCTTCCATGATTGAATCCCCTTCCACAAGTCCAAAATCCATTAGCTAAGGTAATTAGGCTGTTTTTTTAAGTTTAAGTAGATATTAGACTGAATTAAGCTCTATTATAAGCTTATAGACTTATAAGAGCTTTTGAGTAGCTTATGAGATAGTAGCTTAATATTTAAAGAAAAATGAGAGCTTATGAGTGAAGTTAAAACAAAGTTAAACTGAATTTCATTGATGAAAGCTTGATTACAATACTTAAAAGGAAATTACAAAAGCTGAAAGGGAATTACATAAGCTAAAAATGAAAATTAAGCTAAAACTAAAAGCTACTACTCCCTAGATGGTGTGTGTGTGATAGTGAGGGCTATTTATAGCCTGCTGATGAAGATTCTAGGCCTTGCCTTGCTTCCCAAGCTCCTTTCAATCATCACCATTCAATCTACTAATCATTGAAGAATGATTCTTAGCCGTTTGATCAAGTGGTAGTCACACGGATTGCCAAGCTGTCATTCCTTTGATGTGACAGCTTGTGCTAGTTTTGTGAGTGCTTTAAGAGTAAAACCAAGTAATCCCTTGTGCTTTCTTCATAGCCACGTGGCTTGATGGCTTGAGTGAACCAATAAGGAGCCTTGATATGACTTAATTAACCCTGCCATTGTGTAAGTGAGCCCTTGAATTGTCTTCCGTACCCTTCAATTTTGATTTGCCCTATCGTTTTGACTGAGGGGTGAAACTTGGGATGATGGATGAACAGTAACATGTTCTTCGCGCCCTTTTTTAACTGAATTTGGGTAAATCAGGTGGAAACTTTGGGGAAATTGCACATTCAGTCCTTGTGTTTGGTTATTTAAAGTTGTAGTGTAAAACAACTTTCAGAAATGGCAACTTAAGTCCCTGTGGTTTAATAAAAGGTAAATGGGCTAGGGTTTTGAGCTTTAAGGCTAAGATTTTGGATCCGGGTAAGGTTTTTAGGGTTTGAGGCCCATTAAGACTTCAAGGGCTATTTGTGTAATTTTTGGAACTTGGGGGACTTAAATGGTAATTTTTGGTTTTTGTCTTTTTATGGTTGACTTTGTTTGACCAGGGTTTGACTTTCTTTGATTGAGACTTGACTTTTTCTGGCTTTGACTTTGAATCTTTGGCTTCTCTTGTGCTCCTCCGATTCCCGTGTCCGTGTGTGCCTGTTTTTGACTGTTTTCTCGTGATTTTTGATATATCCGTACCTGCACACACAAAACACAAAAACAAGTATATTTTTGCCATTTTTAGTCTGTTTTGGGTTTAATTGGGCTATTTTAGGTATAAACGGATATGTGTATTTCACAAACTAAAAGATTACTGTCCTCAACGCAATATTACATGCCATATAACCAAATATCTCAAACTTCTCGAACTAAATCTTTGAAAAGTAGCAAAGATTTTTGTTGAGAGAGCTAAGAGATCACAAGTTATAAAACACCCGAATTCCCATTTTCAAAGATTTTTTTATTTTTTATGATTTTTCTTGATAGACTATCTAACTACAACTTATTCTTGTGTTGACATAATGTATTGTTTTCATTACCTTAGTGGTAATTTTTAGGATCATGGAACAAAAAGCACTTGAAAAGTGTCTTAAAAGATAACTTCATCATTCCCGATTTTTCACTTTTCCCATACTAAGCTTAAAAATAAGATCACCGTTAAGTACGAGCTAAGATGCTAAGACTACTTATAATTACAACTTGTGAATTTCTCTTCCCGACATAAATCATATATTTAAGTGTGTTGTGTTCACATTAAATAACACATTAAATCCACATATTTAGACAGTTTGAAATCCCGACCAAGCTTTACACATGGTCCTTATTGGGCATAATATTGAATCCCTTAGTAAGATCACAACTCAAAGCAAACAAAACCTACCTTATAATAGAGACATCGCTTGGAACACTTGCCCCATGAATGCCCTTTCTTCCTCTATCATCCCACCGTCATCGGGTACGTGCTAGGCTTTTGACACCCCTCCGAGACTAATAATAGAGACGCATGAACATCCAATTGAAAAAGCCTGTGTATACTAATTCAAGTTTTGGTTCAAAAGAAAACTTGGTTTTAGAGAAAAACATTTACTATTTATTTTCTATCTTATGCATACAATAAAATTTAACACTTTAATTATAGGTCTAGGAACCGGTATCACTATTCTTTCGACGACACAACGGCTTTACGCCTCCGACAAGATCAGTGTACTTATTATATACGACCCTAAATATACATCCTCCCACCCTTTTCTTTCGAATTCCACATCGGGATCAACCGACAAATGCCCATTACTTTATTGGATGGAGTTTGTTAAATTCATAATACACTAGGGATAAATAACTTGCCATCATATTTATTCACCAACTTTTTTATTAAACAAAAGAAATTCAACACATTAATTTTGCAATAGAAAAAAAATTCATTTTAGAAAACCAAGTAAAAACTTGAACTAAAATTCATATTTACAAATGATGGTTTACTTCATCAATCGAAAAAACTATTTCCTCTAAAATGCCGATTATACTTTTTAAGAGTAAAACTCTAAATTTGAAAAAATTAAAGAAACACGAAAGATTAATCTTTTAAGGAACTTCGGGGAAAGAAGAACCACAAGTTATTCTTATAAATCCTTTAAGTTTTCCAAATAAACCTTGTTTAGCATCCTAACTCTATAGATTGTAATCAACGACTATCAAAGTTTTAATTCTTTTCACTTTAAAAACCTCTAATAAGAAATTCGCAAATACTAAGAACCTATATAAAAATCCAACTCGGCATATTAAAATCTACTCGAGATTAGGTACAAGACATTAATTACTAATGAATCAAGTCTTAGCATGTTTTAAAGTCTACATGAGACTAGCACAAACTATCAATCATTAATAGTTAAGAGGGAGCAAGCTAGAACACAACATGATCATCGGATCAAACAATTAAACTTCTAATCCTCACCAACGGATACCTACATTCGTGTCATAACACTAAATTTTAATCAACTACTAAAATAATTTTCTCTTCTGTTTTTTTTATTAATTTTTTTTACTACAAATAAGAACTTAAAAATTTAAACTTTTTTGCTATTTTTATGGGAAAACGGGTACGTGAGAACAATAAGCAGGCAACATCAAATCGATAGATTCCCTCCCCAAACTAAAACGAAACATTGTCCTCAATGTTTTAAGGTCGGGTTCTACAAAAATCTAAGCCGTTTATGAATTAATGCAAAGATAAACGTGAATCGATAATGATGAAAGGATATCGGATCTCCCCAAACTTAAATCAACAAAGGATATGAAGCCGAGTGAAACGGACACACACTGAACACGAGATCTACAGATTGTTGGTTCAATCCTGCAAAAATCACAATAAACAACAAACAACGGAAAACGGTAGAGGCTAGTCTCAACACATCACAACACATTATTTAGAACAATAGAAAATGGATAAGCATGGGGTGAACTCCCACGAAGCGGCTTGTTTTTGGTCACCGAGTCACAAGCTCGACTCGATCCCTGAATTTATTCGTCCTTAGGGAGAGCAAATGGAAGAGAAAATCTCAATCGGGCTTTCATTAATGTTTGGACAAACATTAAAGCATATGAAAGTTCCATCCCGATGAGAGGCCACCGGCTTTAAGTGAAGATAACGGGGTCAAAAATGGTGTCTTCACTCCCGAAGGAGAAAAATGAAGAAGGAAAAAGAATGAAGGCCAAATCTGAAACAAGGGTGGGAAAGGTGGGTAAAATATCGGCCATAAAATCATGAGGTTTAGAAACACCCTTAAACACTTTGGTTATCAAAATACCCGCTTCGGGTTCAAAACATTTCTCAACATCCGGTGGTTCCGGTGGAGGACGAGGAATTGACGGATCATCTTGATGGTCAAGGTTAGGTAACTCATTATCTTCATCTTCGGAATCATCATTCTCAACACATGGCGGAATTAAATCATCTGGAACAAGGAAAATATCGATCTCTTCTTGAACGGGTTCACATCCTCAACGGGGATAGGAGATACGGGAAGAGATTCGATAACTGAACTTTGATTAGCATGAACATTTTCCTGTGACCGGAAAGTTGAAATCTCACACAACACTGTCATAAGACTAAGATATTCCCCAAATTCACGATCATTCCTTGAAGGAAGTATTAAAAGTTCACCGGCGAACTCATGGTGAAGAGGATCACTTCTTGGAAAAGAAGTAATTAAAGATTTATTTTGTTTCTGGTTCCATGATCGGAAATCACTCGGAAGCGAGATACAGGGAAGTACTCCATCACTACGCAAGATGATATCCAAGAAAAATTAAGTCTCAATCTGAACCGAAATAACCTTCCGCCAAAATTAGAAGAAACATCTATACTAGAAAAGATCTGATCTCATCAATATCGTCTTCATGTCGCAAAACACTTAAACCCTTATCGGACAAGGGTTGTTAAGTGAAAACCAACTCATCGGAATCGATGTAATTCTTGATCCGACATCCTTCTTCCATTTCAATCATAAAGAGAATTATGTGGCTAAGATTTGAATTGTCCATTAAGTTTCAAAAAGAGGATTTGAATAATCTTGAAAATTTCCTTCTTGAACATCTTTTTTAAGAAGAGTGAGTTCATCGGTGAACTCCTCAAGATTATCACTAGTCTTCATCGGAGAAGAACTAGGAGAAGGATCATCAGAATAAGTAGTGGTTCTGCCACTAAATGGATCATCTTTTGAGAAATCGATTACAGAAATGGCGTGAACAAAATGCTTATTTTTCTCAGATTTATCGGCATAATAAACAAGTTCTTCCTTTCCTACTCTTAAAGTCAATGTTTCTTCATACAAATCAATGAGAGCTTTTGCGGTGCGAAGGAAGGGTCTTCCTAAAATAATAGGCACTCTTGGGTCTGGTTCAAAATTAACCACTACAAAATCAGCAAGAAAAGTGAAACCATCAACTCTAACTACAACATCCTCGGTTATGCCCATTGGGTGCGTAATGGAATGATTGGCAAGCTCTAGTGTCATTCGAGTAGGAGTCAAAGCTTCAAGCCCAAGTTTCTTGTAGATAGAATGAGGTAAAAGGTTAATGCTAGCTCCGGAATTGGCTAAAACACTAGTTCTATTGAGTTCTTGTAAAGCACATGGGATAAGAAATTTTTCCGGATCTTCGAGCTTCTCGAGAACTTTGTTCATGATGATAGCAGAACATTCAGCATTCACAGTCGTAATGGCGATCTCCTTGAGCTTCTCTTTGTTCCTTAGCAACGAGCTTAACCATTTGTTGAACTTTGGCATTTCGATAAGAGCATCTTTCAATCCAATCTCTAAACGGAGTTGTTTGAACATCTTCAAAAACCGGCTATGTTGAGCACTTGGTTTATCGTTCTCTCTAACGTTCATCCTCTCGGGATATGGAAGTTTAGGTTGATACGAATTAGGTCTTAGAGAATTAAGATCTTGAATTTCAACATTAACGGTTTTCTTTGCTTTTGGTTTTGGGATTTCCATGAAAATGGATTCTTCTTCCTCCGGAGGTGGGACTTGTACGGTATTTTCCAAATTTGGATGTTGCACTTTTTCCGTTGACGTCTCCGGGGTTTGTTCGGGTTCTTTTTGAGGATTTGAAACTACGGGTGTAGGAACAAGAGGAGTCGAAGGTCCTTCCAAAGTTTTACCGCTCCTTGTGGTGATAGCATTAATTTGCTCACGAGGGTTAGTTATGGTTTGACTTGGAAGAGTTCCTAAAGTAGAGGTGGAATTTTTGAAATTATTACAAAGACTTGTCAACAAACTCGTAACATTAGCCATTTGATTCTGCAAATTTTATCCTTGATTTTGAACATTCTTCAACACCGCATCGCTTGCCTTGACGTCATTTTCAAAATCCTTTTTCGAAACACCTTGAATTTGGGGCGTAGGAGCTTGATATGGTGGAATTTGGTAAACTGGTGGTTGATTGGTTGGTGGTTGAAAAACTTGACCTTGATTGTTTTAACGGTTTTGGTTGAAATTGCCTCCACGGTTTTGATTCGAATTGAATTTGTTTCCTTGGTATCGGCTTTGGTTTGTTTGGTTGTTTTCAACATTTGGTTGATTGAAACCCGGTGGTCTCATTTGGTTTGCCAAATTAGGAGGATTTCTTTGAACAAAATTGCCAACGGCGGCGGTTTGTTGGAATTGATGAATATTATCATGAAAAATGGGAAAATCATTCCTTGTTAACTTGCGAAATTAAACCAAACTTTTAATCGGATTATGATTTGAATGAGAGAGAAAATATTTTTGAGTATTTATAACTACTAAATAAAACCAACAATTAAAATGAACAATTAAAAGCAATTAAACACTTAGACAATTAACGGGTAACAAATAAAACGCGACAATTAAGCAAATACACTAAAATTAACTCCTAAAAAAATGCAAACAAAATTCTAAACCTAAAATAGACAAAAGAAAATATTTAAAAAAATATTTTTTTGATTATTTTTGAATTTCTTATGAATTAAAAACTAAATTAATCTAAATTAAATCCTAAAAAAATGCAAATTAATTCCTAAAAAATTACGAAAAAAATGATTTTTAAACTTAGAAAAGTCCTAAAATAACATAAAAACTTAGAAAACTATTTATAACTATTTTTAAAATTAAAATCCTATTTTTAAAATTAAAAATAAAAGCTTAAAAATCAAAATAAAAATCTAAACGAGGTAAAAATGATTTTTCTAAATGTAAACCTAAAAGTATTTATTCTAATGCTAAAAACTATTTTTTTGTATTTTTCTAAAACTTTTTTTTTATTTTTTATGCAATTTCTAAAATTTAAACATTCGAAAAATCATAGAAAATAAACTAATTAATGGAAAAATGTGAAAAATTCAGGAAAAGTCTAAGATGCTACCAGGTACTAAGGAAAAATAAGAAAAATCAAAAAGCTAAACGAATAAGCTCCTAATAAGCAGATTTAAGCTACGGCTTTTTTATTGAAAAGAAAAAGAAAGATGGCTATATTAATTAAATGGAAAGGGATGTGGTTGGATGAGCTAATGTAGCACAATGGTTAAGTCTTTGGGTATGCAGGCAAGAGGTCGTGGGTTCGAAGGTGGCTAACATCCTTTTTGCATTTTTTTAATTTTTGAAATCTAAAAGCTCAAAGCTGTTAAGGACAAGTTTTTAAGCACTTTTCGACATTATTGCAAACAAGAATACACTGAACTTAAAATAAGCTCTTTAAGAGTGTTTTTGTTTTTTATCTTATGAAAGCTGCTGTTAAAGTAAGAGCTTTTTTGAGAGCTCAAAAAGCTTATTTCTCTTAAATGAACACGACAGACCTCAATTTAAGCTAAATTTAAACCAAAATTTAATCCTGTAAGCTCATGAATATGAAAGAAACCTAAAAGTAACAAGCTAATTTAACCACTAACACTATAAGCTAACTTAAATTGAAGTTCAAAATAGCAAACTCAAAAACATACACTAAAAGCTCAAAAGGAAATTAAGCTAAAGTGCATATTAGACTAAGATAGGAAGTGAGCTTTTGAAAACTAAATTAACTACTTATAAGCTATGATTATCAACTATAAAACCTAACTCTATAAGCTAAGAATTTAGAAATAAGAGCTAAGTTCTATACCTGCTGTTTTTGGCTTTTTTTTGAGTTTTTAATGACTTTTAAAAGTAAATGTACCTAAGAATTTAAGCTAGGTAATGAAAACTAAGACTTGATCTAACTTAAGCTATGTCTAATCTATAATTAACTTGAATTTTAGAACCTAAATCTTAAAATTACTAGCTAAAATGAATCAAAAATGACAGCAGTAGTAACTACTTTAGTTACTGCTGGTAGTGTAAATGGCCAAAGACCAAAACACAATTGCAGGTGACCTATGTGGTCAATCCTGCAATGCACACTCTTAATGAGTGCTATTGAACTCAAAACAAACACAAACCAAGCCTTGGATGGCTTGGTTCAATTCTTAGCAAGCTTAAGGAAAGTAGAAAAGTGCCCTGGTGCTGAGATACCAAATTAAACCATAAAATGAATTAAAACTTAAACTAGACCTCAAAACCTTTTTAAAACTTGATTATTTTTGAAAACTCAGTTGTCTAAAGTGATTTTACCAAAATGCTTTGACTATTTGAGGTCAAACTGCTTAGATCCAAACACTCCTTTATACATTGACAGTTTTGATTAAACTAATGATTTTGAAATCTAATAATTGAAACTTAACTACCAGATAACAAACAACTTTTAACAAGCTTAATAAACACAAATGAACCACTAAATAAGCTAGAATTAAAGATCTACACGCTATGCTTAATTTTTTTTTGGATTTTATATGATTTTTTAGACAAAAATTGAAATATAAAGTTCTAAAATGCTTAAAACTAAAACAGATGAAATACTTAAACTAATAAGCACAAAGAGACTAAAATAAGCACAAATAAGCACTAAATAAGCAAATTTAAACAAATAGTAAACAACTTAAGCAATATTGAGATTAGGAATTAAAGGACAAAAGGAATATAAAAGAAAACTAACCACAAGCTTCAGCTTAACAGAAGCTTAACAGGCTCTTAGAGCTTATCTACTAGCTCTAGCTTATCCATATGGATAAGCTAGTAAAAGTCCTTAGGATTCCTTCCATGACTGAATCCCCTTCCACAAGTCTAAAATCCATAAGCTAGGAATTTAAGGCTGGTTTTAACGTTAAGGTAGATTATAGACTGAATTAATCTCTATTATAACTTATAGAACTTATAAAGCTTGTGATAGCTTATGAGATAGTACCATTAAAACTTTAACGAAAAATGAGAGCTATGATGCAGTTAAAACCAAAGTTAAACTGAACTTGCATTGATGAAAGCATGATTACAATACTTAAAAGGAAATTACAAAAGCTGAAAGGGAATTACATAAGCTAAAAATGAAAATTAAGCTAAAACTAAAAGCTACTACTATGTCTATCTGTGTGTGTGAAAAGTGAGCCTATTTATAGCCTCTCAATAAACCTTCTAGGCCTTGCCTTGCTTCCCTAGCTCTTTTCAATCATCACCATTCAATCTACTAATCATTGAAGAATGATTCTTAGCCGTTTGATCAAGTGGTAGTCACACGGATTGCTAAGTTGTCATTCCTTTGATGGGACAGCTTGTGCTAGTTTTGTGAGTGCTTTAAGAGTAAAACCAAGTAATCCCTTATGCTTTCTTCATAGCCATGTGGCTTGATGGCTTGAGTGAACCAATAAGGAGCCTTGATATGACTTAATTAACCCTGCCATTGTGTAAGTGAGCACTTGAATTGTCTTCCGTACCCTTCAATTTTGATTAGCCCTATCGTTTTGACTAAGGGGTGAAAATGGGAAGATGATGAATAGTAACCTAATCTTTGGCGCCCTTTTTAACTGAATTTGGGTAAATCAGGTGGAAGGTTTGGGGTATTTGCACTTTCAGTCCTTGTGTTTGGTTTATAAAAGGTGTAGTGTAAAACAATTTTCAGAATTGGCACAAATGGTCCTTGGAGTTTATTAAAAGGGAAATGGGCTAGGGATTTTGGGCTTTAGTTATGGGCTTTTGATCCAGGTAAGGTTATTAGGGAATTAAAGGCCCATTTATAGTTTAGGGACAATTTGTGTAATATTTGAAACTTAGAGGGACTAAAATGAAACATTTGGAATTTGTCCTTTTGTGAGTTGACTTTTTCTTTGCACCCATATTTTGAATTTAAGGATTGACAATTTGACTGAAGCATGACTTTTTTCTGGCTTTGACTTTGATCTTTCGCTTCTCTTGTGCTCTTCCCCCGATCTCGTGTCCTGTGTTGCCCGTTTTTTAACTGTTTTCTTGTGATTTTTTTATATATCCGTACCTGCACACACAAAACACAAAAACAAGTATATCTTTACCATTTTTAATCTGTTTTGGGCTTAATTGGGCTATTTTAGGTAAAAACCGATATGTGTATTTCACACATATCAGTAATCATTACTTTATTATGTACATATTACAACAACATATATAATAATAATACCCCACACGAGATCGACCTTGATTGCTGAGATGATGTGATCATTCGGTTCTCTTTAGCAGTCTGTAGTCTCCCTCTCTTATCCTTCCACCAACAAAGCTTTCCAGGTTCCAGAAGATTCTCCTTATCTTAAGCCGTTTCTGTATGGCAAACATAAACTCCTTGCTTCTGTCGACATCATTCCTTGTCCAAAACCGTGTGTTCAAACTCGGATTCATCCTATTGACCTTGAATTCCTTGACCCGGTAGTCCAATGCCTCATTAATCTATTGCAGAGTGTCATCACTAAACTTGTGGATCTCATTGAACCGCATGATCATTTGAACCCCATACTTATCACTAAATGTGACGGCCCTTAAAGAGTCATTTACTGTGAAGTTGTGATTGAACTCAAAGCCAGTGGCATCCCATCGAGGTTGTGAGTTTAGCTTGTCCTGGTAGCTTCAATCCCCAGCTATAAGTCCTTATTAACGCGTTGTCTTATAACCAAGTTTCTGGTCCATAAGTTGACAGCAGTAGTGAGAATCTTCTTATCTTCAGGTGGTAGATGGTCCAGATGAACCTTGAAATTAAAATAAGTACAAGATCTTCAAAGTAACTAGTACAGATATTGAAGTCCCTTTTCCGCAATAGTATATTCTTTAAGATCAGCTCTACGAAGAACGATCTTCTTCATGTAATCGTACCCATATAAGGAGAAGACTTCAATTCTGACAACACTTAAAATCCGTATATGAGTCCTAACAGCTCTGTGATCACCCTCAGATATGTGTCTGTCAATGTAGAATTGTTTTCTTTGGAACCACCAGTGAGAAATACCATGCATAGCAGCGATGTCATACTTGCATTCCTCTGCAATCCACATATGATCGGGTACCATCTGCTCTAACCCAACATTAGGATAATAGGCCGCCTTCATCTTGAGATTGACAATGCAGGTCTGCCACTCTTGCGACCGTATCTTAGATACTCTAAGTCCTTGTTGAAGAAAAAGTCAAATTGAATTGTACTTAACTGTGGACCACCCAATAGTAGTGGTTTGCTGACATTATACCTGATCATTGACTCATCTACTTGATCGGTTAGTAGTTTGTGGCATTCTTCCATTTGGTACTGAAGATGAATCACATTAGGATGGAAGACTTTGACAATTTCATATGCAGGGCCTTCTAGGTCTTGTTGTTTAATTTCAGTGATACCTTGCTTTTTCCAGAACCAGTCCATAAAAATTGCCATGTCACCAGTCTGTTTAAGTAACGAGTTCTCCGAAGGAGGTGCATAGGTAGATGCAAGAGCAGATGCCCAGTTGTTCACTAGGATAGGACATATCAATGATGGGATGGACCCCAGCAGGTTTCTGGGTAGCAGGTCTGTCTTAGTGAGTGCATCCCACTATTCCTGCCTTAATTTTCACCAAGGGAATCTATCCTGGCCGATGTATTCATCACCAAACGACTATACCTATTTGTCGGGAGTCGTATCATCATCCATATGTGGCTCTTCAGGAATTGATAAGACAGATGGCTTGAGTCTTATGTCAGTAGTCGTCCAAGCCGTATATTCAGCTAAAGCAGCTGTCTTTGAATAGCTTGGGGCAGTGGTGCTTATAGACGGATCACTCTAGTAGGTGGATGTAGGTGGAGGAGGAGGAGGCAATTGAGACAATCCAGAAGCTCCAGAAGCTCCTCGAGTTCCAGATGAACCTGCTGGTGGTGGAGGAGGAGGTGGCTGATGAGGTGGAGACCCAGGGGGTGTTTTCGGGGAAGCATGTCTCTTTTTATTCTTTCTTCGTACTTCAGCCAAATCAGTTAGGAGCTGGTCAGTGTGATCACGAGCCATTGACTTCTCCAGAGCTTCATACAGCATCTTGTGATCTTCATGAGCTTGGTAGGAATTGGATTCCCACATGCGGTGGTGAAGAATCTCTTTCATGTTGGCTTCTGGCAAGTCTCTGAAGTGATCCCTAAGAGGAGTTTGAATAGCCCAGTCAACAGCATCAGTGATGATTTCGTCCATTACTTTGCTCACCTTATGGGGAATATCAAGATTATCTAAATTGTACAACTTGTTCCTTTGTTTGTCTAATCTTTCCTCTAGGGCTTGGTTTGCCTCCACCATATCCGCCATGTGTTGTTCAAGTTCACCAATACGCTGGATTAAAATCAAATCTGAGGAGCCTTGTTGTGGTTGAGGTGTTATTGGTGGAAGAGATGTTGTTGTTGTTGTGATTGCGGTGACAGTTGCTGTTGATGTTGGTAGTGATGCTTGAATCGTTGTGGAGACTGGTTGAGAGACTATGAGATTAATAACCGGGGTGGTCATTAGAGGGACAGAAGAGGTGCCTTGATGAATGGGAACGGTGACCATTGACTGAACCTCCGATTCAGTATTGGTTTTCCCAGGTTCGTCTTCCTGTGACTTCTCCACAAGGAACTGATCGGTGAAGCTGAGTTCCTTGTCAAGATTTTGTAGAGAAGACAGGGTTCTAGCTAAGCTCGCAGGTTCCTCAAGTCTTACTTCACCTTCAGTTGGGAGTTTAAGGTTCTCCTGAACATTTGGATAGGCTGTTGTAGTGAATTCTTTATCCATTTGCTCAGGGGTTGGTTGAATTGAAGTATCAGAGGCTTCAAGATCCATGTGTTCAAGGTTTGGTCCAGCATGAACAACGTGACTTGATGGAGTTTGAGACACTTCAGCATCACCAGGGTTTGGTCCAGCCTGGCCTTCATCATGTTCACCAGGGTTTGGTCCAACCTGGCCTTCATCGTGAACTCTAGCAACAATCCCCAGTACTTCTTCATCAGAATCCGTCTTACTGTCTCTCAGCCCAAGTTCAGCATATAATGAAGAAGATTCATCATGACCAGTGGGTTCAGTTTGTGTAGAAGTTCATCTTTAAAAGATGTACTGGTCTGCGGCTCTTTTTCTTTGGAGTTTGAAGGTTAAGTAAGACTTGCACAGCTTGTTCAACCACGACTTTCTCTTTCCCCTTACCCTGAACCTCTGGAAGTGGTTGAAATTTTCCAGATTCTGGTTCCCTAATCACCACCGGTGGAAGTGGACCCTGACGAGCCGAGTGAACTTCCTTTAAGCTTTCTTCCACTGCCTTTTGCAGATCAGCCTCTTCATCACCAATCCTGGGTTCATTCTCTGGAACACCTTCATCAACAAATTCATCTACCAACTGAAGAGAGCTCCTTTTCATTCGCTTCTTCACCACCTTACCAGCTTTAGATCGTTTGGCTGGAGATGGCACCTTAGATGTCTCCATAACCAGCTTTCATTTCTTTTCTTGAGGCTTGGCAGGTGCAGGTTTAGGTTTCTTGGTTGTTGCTTTAGGTGCTAGGGGCTTAGATTGCTTGGGTGCTTTGGGTTTGGTAGCCTTAGCAGGTTTAGGAGTAGGAGAGTCAGGATCACTAACCTCTTTACCAGCAAGATATCTTTGATACTTAGCTACTTTTTCCAGATACGTATGATAGTATTGTTTACCTCGAATGTCATATGTGATAAGATCATTCAGAATAGGCATCCCAAAGACTTCCTGTTTGGTTCCCTTAGAACTAAACTTGAGGTATCCAAGAACATACTCTTCATAAGGCAAATAAAGTGCAGAACCTAGCCTCAGGTGGAATTTGTGCTTGCTCTGTAAGTGATAGATGATCAACTTGGTGAACCTAATACTTGGGATCACAATAGGATTGGCTTTCTTCTTTCCTTGAGTATGCTATGCCAGATTCTTCTTGTCTTCGACGAAAGAATGGATAGATTGGGTGAATTCTTCCCACATCCTCTCTGCATAATCAATATGGGCTCGATTGATGACGCCCCAAAGAATCTGTAACACCGGAGCTCTTGGCCTCTCAAACCCCGAAGTCTTTCCCGTAAGACATAAATTAATGATAGTAGTGAGTGCCCTCCACGGCTGAAACATGTCATTAGTCAAGACAGCAGGTTTTTGTTCTGACAACTTTTGGGTAACCTAGATCGTTGACTAAGTTGATAAAAGCATCGGGTGTTGGTGGGGAAGAAAATGAATGGTTATTGTTGACTGGTGTGATCTAAAGTGCGTCTCTAAGTGTGTCTTTGTTGAGATCGAACCATTGCTCGTCTAGTTGACAGTTGTATCTCCTGGTGGTTTTGTCAGATCAAATAGTGTCCCAAAACTGTTGAATATAGATCAATAGGATTGTCGAGGAAGCAGTGAAGGC
>BQNB010160060.1:0-12960 GCA_026074375.1 Tanacetum coccineum | reverse complement strand
CTTTGTTTGGCTACCCTCTGCCATGGTTGTACCATCAGGATTGCTAGCGGTTTGTCCTTTCCTGAGGTTTCCCCCTTTTTAGCTGCCTTTGTTTGGTCTTTCCCATTGCTTTGCTTCAGTTCTTTGATTAAATGTGACAGCTTTCCTGCTTTAAGCATTTTCTCAATTTGCCTCTTTAGGTGCATGCACTCGTCGATGGTGTGACCTACTTCCCTATGGAACTCACAAAATTTTCTAGCGTTCCTTTTTTCTATCGGGGTTGTCATTGGCGGAGGAGGTTTGAAATTTCCTTTATCTAAAGCCAAAATTTCTTTTGGTGTTTTTGTGAGGAGGGTGAACCTGTCCTGCTTTCGCTCTGGCCTTTGTTGGTTCCGGAAGCCTCCCTTCTTGAAGTTTTGCTTCTGTCTAGCTTCTTGTTGTTTCCACGACGGAAGTGACTTCTTTCGTTCGCGACTAGAAGCCGCCACCTCACCTCTGAGGAATGTTGTAGTCACCCTCATCATTTCATCTACTGACTTTGGGATTTTATCATGTAAACGTTTGATTAATTCGGGGTTGGTAATTCCGTGTATAAATACTGAGATTTTCATGCATTTTGGAGCTCCCTTCACATCCTTGTATTCGAGCTTGTATCTCCGCACAAACTCTTTCGTGGATTCACCATCTCTCTGCTTAACGTTGTGAATTTCGACCGGATCTTTGATGCATTTTTTCTTCTGGAGGTAGTTCTCTAGGAATGCTTTCTTTAAGTCATTATAACTATCAATGGATTCCTGGGGAAGGTCATCAAACTACACTCTTGCATTTCCAGTAAGTGTGGAATTGAACATATGACACCACGTTGGCATTGCCCAGCGCTCCGTCTTAGCGGTCGCCTGGAAGATTTTTAGGTGATCTTCTAGGTCTTCACTTTCGTCGTATGTCTTGATGTGACTAGGCATTCAGGTTTTTGGAAAATCAAAGTAACGGATCCGGGGAGTAAAAGGATCTGTTTCTTCACATACCCATGGTTGGGACAGATCATCCTCGATGCTCGACTTTTGCCTCTTTGGTTTTGACTTCCAATGTCCTCCTGTGCTACCTTCACTTTCTGAAAGTGCTTCCATCCTTCATGAGGACGCCCTTTTGTTATGATGTTTTTCAGAAGCAAATTTTGTTTCTCTTGAGCGAGAACTCAGGTAACAGCTTTTAGTGTCTCTGCAGCTACTGTGGTATGACCGATGCCTTGAATCGTTCGAGTATGCGGACATACTCTTCCCTTTATCTCCAAGCCTGTGGAATACACCCTTCTTTAGTCTTTTAAACATAATTTTTCTTTCCGGGTCTCTTTTCCTTGGTGACTCAGAATGGCCGCGCCTTGGTTCAGGGCTTCTAGACATGCTGCGGATACGTCTAGATCCTAGCCTTTTCTTGAGGTCCCTTCTTCTACTCGTGTCCCTGACTTAGAGTGTTGTGAGGCCTCCTCAAAGTTAAGATGAGCTTTTACTGCCTTGAGCTTTTCTTGCTGCACCTCTCTTGGTGCACTTTTTCATTAATGATTGGTAAAAGTTGATGGTAGTTCTTGTCGCAGTACTCTCGCAAGGCTGCATCGAAAGCAGGCTTGCCCGAGTCTTGCGGAATTTGCTCCTTTTCTAGCATATTCCGCATGGCGGACGTGGGTTAGCTAAGGGAAGTTTGCTCGTTAGTAGGGATGAGCATGGGTCTAGAACCGGTGGAACTAGAACCGGAACCGAAGGATCCGAGAACCAAAATTTTAAGAAAAATAGGAACCGAAACCGAACCAAATAGTTTTTTTTGTTCCGGTTCCGGTCCCGGTTCTGGTTCTGGTTCCGGTTCCACCGGTTCTACCCGGATAGAAAAAAATCTCTTGCACTAATGAATTAAGCCAATAAAAAGCAAAAAAATATATATTTTTTAAAGCATTTGCAACCATTTATGCTAAAAGCAATATCATTTAACAACTAATGCATAAGTTAAAATAAACAACCATTCTATAGTTACAACTTACACAAGTTCAATAATTGCATAACAATCTGAAAAACAAAATAAAATAACTTCAAACTTTGTCCAACAAAATAACTAAAAACGTTTATATTTCCCCCATTTGTTTTGCTTTATCTCTTTCGGTTAGTTTCTCTAATTGTTCTTCCATATCTTTCACAATATCATCGTCTTTAATATGATCTTCAACATCATCCCAATTAATTTGCGTTCTCGACTTTCTCACCCAATCTTGGGTGCAAATCAAAGCTTCAACAATCGTCGTTGACAAGCGAGTTCTATAGGGGTCTAATACACGTCCACCCGTACTAAACGCCGCTTCAGATGCCACAGTTGAAATTTGAATTGCCAAGATATCTATCACAAAAATATATATAACACAAATCACAAAACTACAGATTACACTAATATACAAGTAAAAGGTATAACAATGTAACATTCGTATAAAATAAATTGTTGTTACCTCTAGCCATTTTTGAAACAATAGAAAAGCGAGGACCATTTACTTTCCACCATTGGAGAATGTCAAGGCTCTGACCTTTACGTAATTCAATCTTCGGCTCTCTAAGGTATCTATCTAACTATGTTTCGGTTTCATAAGAGCTAGTAGTATCAACATTATAATAATCATTTAAGAAGTCATTATCTCTATTATTAGGGGATGTGACTTCGGATTCCATGTGCTCACCCATACTCGAATTTGACGATAGAAAATCAAACCTTTCTTTATACCTTCTAAATAACTCTCCCATTTTAGTCTTAACATCTTCAACCATATCCTCAACCTTGCTCTCAAGTTCTTTATTGCTCATAGGTTTTTCTTTAGATATATCATAACTAATAATTTCTCTAAAACCATGAGCAAGTAAGTGACACTTCTTAGTTGGATCTAACAAAACCGCGAAATACATAAAATCATTATACAATGAAAAGAATTAGACATGTTTAAGATCGTGAAGCAAGAATGCAAATAAAAATAAAAAATAAAACTTACCTCCATTGTTTTGATAATGATTTTAATAGATTAAAGGTTAGGGTTTAAGGTGTTTGGCTGTGTTTATAAAGTAGGCCCTAGGTTTTTTTTATGGAATTGGAATATTGGAGCGTATAATTGAAGTATGGGAAATTATTACCTAATTTTAGAATAATTGGATATTTGGTTCAGGAACCGAGAACCGGTGGAACCGAACCGAACCGAACCAAGAACCGAAAAAATCTCAAAATCAAGAACCGGAACCGGAACCGATGGTTCTGGTTCCGGTTTGGTTCTTATCGGTTCCGGTTTGGTTCTTGGTTCCGATCCGGTTCTTTGGTTCTTTTGCTCATCCCTAATTCTAATTTCACTCTAGCTTTGAATGTCAATCTAGTTGAAGCTATTATAAAATTCAAATATTATCTGAGAGCTAAATCATAAGATATCCATAAACTGCTGTAGGGTTAACCAAACACTAGATAGTCACTTTAGAATGCACATCCAAACACCCTTTAATATGCAGGTATAGCCGTATATGTAGGTAAGTTTACATTTATCTACAAAAATCAGTCTTTTTATCGCAACTTCTTTTGCGTGGGTCGCGCCCAGTACCTCCCACCCGTACTTGATACCCGGTACTCTCGTGCGTTCGTTTGAACGCGGTACTGCTTTCCCTCCCCTCTCTGAAAAAATATACAAGCCAATTATTCCACAAAATCCTCTAGTCCCAATTCTCTACACCAATCCTTACCAATTTGCCCAACAACAAGCCCACCATAAACCAAAACTCCACCAATTCACCCCCCACACCCAAACAAATTAACCCTCTTCCCCTCTACTCCCCCCCCCTCGCTCCCCTCCCTCCCCCCCTCCCCCCCCCCTCTCCCCTCCCCCCCCCACTCCCCTCTCATCCTCCCTCCCCCCCTGGCCCCCCCCCCCCCCTCACCCTCCCCCATCTCCCGCCCCCGCTCTCCCTCTATTCCCCCTCTTCCTCGCCCCCTCCTCTCTCCATCTCCCTCCTCCCCCCCTCTTAGCATGCCCCCCGCCCTCTCCTCCCCCCCCCCCCCCCCCCCGCCCTCTGCCCGCCCCCCCCCCCCCCCCGGCCCCCCCCCCTCCCACCCCCCCCGCTCCCCCCGCTATCTGTCTCCCCCGTCCTTCCGGCGGTACCCGGTGTCCCTCCCCCCCCCCATTCCCTCTAAAAATTCCCTATTAACCCCCCCCAATTAACCCGCCACCAACCCCACACCAACCACCCTAAACCCTCGCGCACCCCGCCCCCATACGCCCAACAACCCCGACCAAAACTCTCCACCAATTCACAATTAACCCCCTTCCCCCCCTCTCCACCGCTTCCTCCCCCCCCCCCCCCCCCCCCCCCCCCAACCCCCCTCGCCCCGTGCCCCACATCAGCCTTGGGGCTTTTTTGTTTATGGGTTTCACAACATTAACCACACAGGAAAACAAAAAACCCCGAGAGCAAGAAAAGGCCCCCGAGCCATACACCACCCAAAACACAACCTATCAAAAAAAACCCCAGAGTAATCCTGCCAGTCCCCCCCCCCCGCTCTCCGTCCCCCACCGCTCCCCCTCTCCCTTTCCCCGCCCCCCTCCCCTCTTCCCCCCCCACCAACCTCCCCCCCCCCCCCTACCCCCCCCCCCCGCTGCTCTCCCCCCCTCCCCCCCCCCCCGCCCCCTGATGCTCCCTCCCACCCAGCCCCTCCCCCCCTCCCCTCCCCCACACCCCACCCGTCCCCTCCCCGCCTCCCGCGAAGGAAAACAGGTAACCGTAAAGAACAAAATCCAACCAACGGTACCATATGAGGGAACAAAAACTATCATACTTGGGAAACCAGGTACCCCCACCCGTTAGTCCCCTGTTCCCGGTACTCTTTTCTTATTACTTTCTTGGTTCTTTTGATCATCTGAATACAATGCCTACTTACTTATAGCCCTAAACTCGTTTAGTAGTTCTCCGGTTCTTTAGTTCTTTTGCTCATCCCTACTCGTTAGTGCTCATAATGAATATTTAGAAAACGCGGTTGTATTTGTGGTCTCACGGATGGCGCCAACTTGTTAGTACAAAATATGTGGTAGGGAATGAGAGGAATCAGGAATGCTTACTAGGCTGAGCCAATAAGCTGTTGATGGATTAGATCTTGTACTAGAGCAAGTAAAGGAGGTGATTTCCTACACAAATAAAAGAAAACCATTAGCCTTACCGTATGGACGGACCCCATGATTAGACTCCGGCGTGAGAGTAAGTATTCATGTTGTCAAAGAATATATGTGTGTTAAAATGTGTCAAAACTTATGTACCTTATGGTGTGTTAGAGGACTCCTATTTATAAGGGAGTCTATTACTAGGGTTTCCTAGTATTTCGCTTGTAATCATTAGTGGTTAGAGTGGGACCCTTGTCTGGCAAGGGGCCACTATAATCGTGACTATGGACGCGAATCCCTTTCCGTGGATGCTAGCTGACCTATAGGTGGCTTGCGGAAGTCGCTTGTGGCTTATCCGCGTCCGTTCTGCTATATTCGAGCCGTGCCAGTGTGGTTCTGGGCTTATTTCCGGCCCGTTATGCTTATTATCTATTTAATTGGGCCGGGGCCCAAATGTAACGGTACAACCCAGGAACAAAGGCCTGGTGTACCCATTATACGTCATCAAGCTACATGTAAAAAAATTGATAAGAGTTACGCGATCTATTAAACTAGCATGACGAAGATAAGAAAAGCTCACTTTGTTCGATGAATAGTTATCTATACAGCAAACTTTCTTAAAAAGATATATAGTAAATTAAATCGTTGGTCCCTTAACTAAACTAAATTTTTGGGTTTCTTTTTAGAATAGAGAAAATTGCATTCATAGTCCCCAAACATTCTGATTTTGCTTCTTTAGATCCCAAAACCTTAACGATCGTTAACAACCTCGTTAGCTGCAAGAGCTTTTTCGTCTTTTCGGCATTTCTTGTCCAAACACCCTATAACACACATACACCCCCTTTCGCACATGAACCCAAACACCATATCTTTCCTAACCTCTTTACTGGCACTATCTACTTAAACCTTTCCACCATAAACGACCATCATGAAGTAGTAATTTCTCTTTGGTCACAAGAACTACAACAACGATATTTTCCAACCACAAAAATCTCGTGTGCTTTATATACATGATCAATGCATATATACATGATCAATATTTTCCACCACAAATGACCATCGTAAAGATTTACAATAGGTTGTTTTAATGGGGTTTGATCGTATCTATGAGATTTGATCAGTGCAGATGTCACTAAAGCCGTAAGGGAATTCTTTACAGCGAGTTCATTTCCTAGAGGATGCAACCCTTCTTTTATATCTCTTATTCCAAAATGTTTAAATGCAAAATTTTTGATGGATTTCCACCCTATTAGTCTGATAGATTGTCAGTATAAGATTGTTGGGAAAATCTTAGCTAGGATATTAAGCTCGGTAATTTGTAATCTAATAAGCACGGAACAATCGGCGTTTATTCATGGGAGAAAAATACTTGATGGGCCTATGATTTTAAATGAAGTGATGTCTTTGGGTAAAGTCAAAAAGAAGAAGGCTATGGTGTTTAAAGTGGATTTTGAAAAGGCTTACGATTCAGTGAGATGGGATTTTCTTGATGATATCATGCAAAGGTTTGGTTTAGGTAGAAGGTGGCGGGGGTGGATAGTGGCTTGTTTGTCTTCGGCTAGTGCCTCTATTTTGGTGAATGGTAGTCTAACAGAAGAATTTCGTTTTTTAGAGGTTTTAGACAAGGAGACCCTTTATCTCCTTTCTTGTTCCTTTTGGTCATGGAGGCGTTTCATGTATCTTTCTTGGGGGATTTGGATAATGGTTTCTTCTCGGGTATTCGTGTTGGTGATTCTATGAAAATTATGATATCACATCTTTTTATGCTGATGACGTTGTCTTTATAGGACAATGGAAGGATTCCAATTTTCAGAATATTGTTCGTATCCTTCAATGTTTCTTTCTGGCTTCCGGATTTAAGATTAACTTGCATAAGTGTAGTCTTCTTGGTGTTGGTGTCGAGTTTGACGAGGTAAGGAGGGTTGCAGGATTGGTTGTGAACCTGTAAAACCGCCTTTCAAGTATTTAGGGGTGTTGGTGAGATCTCCTATGTCAAGGCTTAGATCATGGGAGGTAGTGGTGGACAAGGTGGTTGCTCGCCTTTCCAAATGGAAGGCTAAAACCTTATCCATCGATGGAAGACTTACTCTTCTAAAATCGGTTTTGGGGCGATCCCGTCTTATTACATGTCCATTTATAAGGTTATGATTTCTATTTTGAAGAAGCTAGAACTTTTACGTACTAACTTTTTCAAAGGATTGGAGGCCGAGGAAAAAAAGATACCTTGGTTTAGTTGGGACAAAGTTTTAATGAGTAAGGACTTAGGTGGTCTTGGAGTTAGTAGTTTCTTTTCCTTTAATAGAGCTCTATTATTTAAGTGGATTTGGCGTTTTAAAACTCAATAAGGAGCTTTGTGGGTCAATATTGTGAAGGCGATTCCTGGTAGTCAAGGGAATCTTAATTCTACATCTTTGCCTTCTCACTCATCTACATGGTTAGATATTATTAAGTGTACAAACCAGCTTAGTTAAAAAGGAGTCCATTTGTTATCTAATTGCAAAAAGAAGGTGGGGGATAAGATTGATACTTCTTTTTGGTGTAGTGTTTGGCTTGGAGACATTAATCTTAAAAGCATTTTCCAAGATTATTTGCCTTGGAATTGAAGAAAGAGGTCTCTGTTCATGATAAGGTAAATGAAGGTCTGACTCATTCGTTTAGAAGATTACCTAGGGGAGGGGTTGAGAGTTCTCAAATGGAATCCCTAATCTTTCTTCTCCCGTCCACTTTGGCGTCTTCTATGTCAGATAGATGGATTTGGGTGCTAGATGGGATGGGAGAGTTTTCAGTAGCTTCAGTTCGTTCTTATATTACAAATAACCTATTTGGTTTAACGGGTAATCCAACTAGGTGGATTCGGTTAGTCCCTATTAAAGTTAATGTCTTGGTTTGACGTCTAGTTATGAGTAGACTTCCTATGCGGTATATACTTTCTATCAGAGGTTTGGAGATCCCCTCAATTAGGTGTCCGGTTTGTCATTATAGTGTAGAATCAATAAGTCGCATCTTTTTCTCGTGCCCTCTTGCCTCAGATATCACGACACGCATCATTGCGTGGTGGGGTCCCTCGAGTGTCTCTTTGTTGTCCTATGAGGATTGGATCGGTTGGTTGTCGAGGTTAAAGCTTCGTAAAGATTTTAAGGAGTTTTTGGTGGCTACTTTCTATGTTTCTTGGTGGCACATTTGGATCTTTCACAACAAGACTATTTTTCATAATGAGAATCCTAAGAAGGCGATGGTGTTTGATAACATAGTTAGTCAAACATATGATTGGTGTAACTCAAGAGCTAAGCGAAAGATTAATTGGTTGGGATGGATGCAAAACCCTCTTATTGCTATTCTTTGATGCTCACGTTGTTGGAGTTTTTGTCGGATAAGTTTCGTTTAGTTTTTTTTCTCTTTTTGCTTTTTGTTCCTTTCCTTTTGTTTCCTTTTGCTAGTTTCCAGCTAGCTCTGGTTATAATATTTTCCGTTCAAAAAAAATTCACAATACATTATCAATATCAAAGTGTGAAAGCGTGTATTTAAAACACAAACACACGAATCATATACACGTCGCTACAAATACGGATCTTAACAACGCAATTAATCATCATATCAAATAATCATGCATATCATTCGGCTAATAATACATACACACATATAATTACTCCCTTCATCTCAAAATTATCGTTCCTCGACAAAAAACACACAGTTTAAAAAAAACATAATTATTATTGATTTCTCTCTCTTACTTTTTGCAGAATGACATTTTTATCTTTAACTAATTAATTAATGTTTTTTTAAGTTTGTAACATTAATTTCAACCAAGGATAATATGGTAAACTTGATCAAATTTCTCTATCTATTTTTGATAGTAGACAATTAAATTGAGACATCCCAAAAGTGAAACGTGGAGTATAATTTTGGGACGAAGATAGTACAAGATAACCACAATAATATACCAAACATCACTATCATTCCAACTATGATTCTTTTATTCCCATAGGCCCATACCAAACACACCATAAGATCAAAGACCTTGTTTTCCTACTTGATGGTTCACGGCAGCCAAGTAACAAAGGGGAGAGGATTTTAACTTTGCTTTTAGGTTAAATCAATACAAAATGAAAGGTGTAACTATTGTCTCTTTTGATAGAACCAAGAGGTACTACTTTCCTTGTTTACAAAAGGGTAAAAGCCATAAATTACCAACGTACTTTTCAAAATTTCTCGACTTGAACCCTTTACTTTTTTATTAACACCGAAACCCACGTACTTTCAAATTTTTAACCGACTTGAACCAAACGTTTGTACCGTTAGTTATTATGTGGCAACGTTAGTCCATTTAGCTAACGATCGCTTTGCATCGTTAGTCCTTTAACAATAATTTTCTTTATATGATTTTTTACGATCCGGACAAAAACGTAAAAAACGCGCGAAAATGTAAAAAAAGGGCGAAAACGCAAAAAAACAGACGAAAACGTAAAAAACCAGACGAAATCGTAAAAAAAGGACAAAAACGTAAAAAAACGAGCGAAAACGTAAAAAATCATATAAAGAAAATCATATAAAGAAAATTATTGTTAAAGGATTAACGATGCAAAGCGATCGTTAGCTAAATGGACTAACGTTGCCACATAATAACTAACGGTATAAACGTTTGGTTCAAGTCGGTTAAAAATTTGAAAGTACGTAGGTTTCGGTGTTAATAAAAAAGTAAAGGGTTCAAGTCGGAAAATTTTAGAAAGAACGTTGGTAATTTATGGCTTTTACCCTTTACAAAATCATTTAATTAAAACCTTTTATTTATTTATTTTTTTAACGGAAACCTAATTTGATTAATTTAATTAATTAATAAGCAACGTTTACAATAAGATGGCAGGCAAACGAGCAACAAGCTGCACCGCAACCCCTTTTTGGATGGCAAAACCAATCCTACTAAAAATAAAGTTTTGTGTCTTAGGGGTCGAAAAATTACTTTGCACAACCCGTTGAACCCTAGTCAAAAACTCCTCTACTTCCGGTGTTAGGAAACCAAATGTTTCAAAAGCAAAAGGGATAAACACGTGTTGATTCTCTAAACAAGTTTTCTCGTGTTTAGCAACTTTGCTCGATTCCGCTTTCAACGCAGCTTGTCCTACAACAAACTCATTGTCCCTGAGCCCAACAAGAGGGGACACTCAAGTAAGATCCACACAAGCATGTTTCCCCCTGGCCCACCCAAACACAAGTATATCAGCTGGCCGTAAGGTAGACCTCCATTCGAGTAGATCTGTCCAAAAGTTCACGAGGGCCTCTTTTTTAGAAGAAATTCCAACTCGTTTAAGAACATCATACCTTTTATCTAAAAATTAAATAAAAGTTTAAACTTGTTTCTTTCCCTCCTCTTTTGGTCGTCCATATTGGTGTCACAAGTCACACCAATTCTGTTACTTGCCGGTTCGTTAAATTTGTTAAGTTTGTTTTTCGAACTCGTAACTCGGTAAACCAATTTGTTGTGGTATATATACAACATATACATACATTTACAAGAAGGGTTCTAATTCGTGAAAGCTTGTGACCCTATAAGCCAAAAATATAAATAACAATTATGTGTCTAAACCATGTACACAAATAAATTAGTTTTGTGCAATGATTCTATCATCATAGATCTTTAAATAACAAAAGTAAAAGAACAGAAATTTTCTTTCCCAAGATCTCAAAGACTATCAGTATGTTCCACAAATTATTTTAGAGAGATGAAAGTAAAGAAATGCTAGTGGAGGAGGAAGTAAAAGAAAGAAAGTTGGTATATTGCTATTTGTTCTCTAGTTTTGTAAAAGAATGAAAGAAAATAAAAGTATAATGTTTAGTGTCGCTTTTTTATATTATAATTTTTAAATAATTACCACCATACCCTTAAGAATTAACAAGCATAATAGTTTGGTCTAGGTTATTTTTGTCAATAAACTTTTTTATATTGTGGTTGTTGTTGTTCCCCCAACTTTCACTCCAAATACGAGATGAAAGGTTTCGCACAAAAAACAAAGAATTTTCACCTCTTTACTCTCCACTTTCTTCACTTTCATTCTTCAAAAAAAACTTAGAACATAACAAGTTTTTAGGTTAATTCTTCCAAAAAAAACCTTAGATTTAAACTTGAGAATATAGTGTAAGAGTCTAAACCCATCCTTGATCTAAAACCATACCTACCATTAAATCATAGTTTAAACCCGTCCTTGCTGTAAAAAATGTCATTGCTATCGAAAGTAATTTTGGTGTGTACTGTGTCGTTGGTGGATGTCCGTTGTAGGTACTCTTGGCCAAGAAGAAGACGTACAAGAAGAGATAGATTAATTCTATGTAGTAGATAAAAAAGTAGCATGTTCCTCACTGTTTAGGTGTCGTTTTTTTTCAAATTGAAGTCGTTATTGATATAGATTAAATGATAGGGTGGAATGGATATGAGCATGAATTGAGATATCAAATCATATATGAATTTTTTGTTTGACAGTGAGAGGGTATCAACGTATTCACATTGTCATCCTTAGTTATAACCATCTTGCATAGAAGTCCATTTAAAAATCCCATATATGTATTACCTCTTTCACTTTATAGAAAATGAGATTCAACAACATATAAAACTTCAATGGTCTATAATCATAAAATGATAAAAAGTAAAAGAACAATAAATCTCAATATATGCATAAACCCCACACTCAATCAACTTCTTCCTTCTTTGTGTTGCATATAAGAGTAACGACTACACTAATAAAAAAAGTTTTATAAGGTAATAATAATACAAAAAATGAAACTGAGATAATTGGTTCAGTTTTGTTTTGACAAATTATGTTCGGTTAGTTTGGTTCACTTTCATTTTTGGATTCCTTTGGGGAAGTGTTGCAAAAAAAGGCCTAAAAGGTCATGGTCAACGACGGTCAATGGTGGTCAACAACGATCAACGGTGGTCAAACTTGCCGGAAACATGCAAATTTTTCCGGAAATGTCTAAAACTCATTCCAAACTTGTTTTAATCACATTTAGTAGTTTTTTATATCTATTGCAAGTTGATATTTAAAGACTATTGCCATAATTACAAAAAAACTCGTCCGAAATACCCAAAACTTGCCGGAAATACCTAAATCTTGCCAGAAATGCCAATCCGATTAATCCCACCTCGACCGATTACAAACTATAAGGGGGTCGACCGCTCGACTACCAATTTGAGATTTTTAAAACATTTTGAATTTTGTTAATGTGTATCCATTAAGAAATGGGGATGTTGGTGGGAATTGTAAAAGATGAAGAGGACGGGTGTTTGGGATCATGTTTAGGTTGATGATAAAATAATAAATGAAAAAAACCAAACATGATACATTATAGAAAAAAGACATATAAAAACACATTACATTAATATAATAATAACATAATATATTACTCTATTATACATTATGCGTGTGTACGCCGTCGTTTGGCATTAAACGGGGTCGTTTTGCACTTAATGAGGTCGTTTTGTGTTGTGTGCATGTCATTTTGGTTAACTAGGTTTATATTTGGTCAAGGTGGTTGTAATTGAGTTTATTTGATTCAGTTTTGGTTTGCTTAATGAATTAGGCATTGCACATGTCTTCCTCAAGGGTTACGTGTATTGAATTTGGCTTGTCTTTGATATTCACACTATATCAATCATATGTAATCCTTTCTTCAAAAGGATAGTCGGCCCTGAGGAGAAAATTAATCCCTCATTGGCCACGAAGGTTCACTCGCCTTGACTCCAGGCTATCCAATAGGATAGTCGGCCTTAGGAATAGCTGGCTTGCAATGCCAAGTCGAATACCCGGGTCATCAAAAAAATTTGATGCATTCAT
>BQNB010160059.1:0-14844 GCA_026074375.1 Tanacetum coccineum | reverse complement strand
ATTTAATCAAAAAAACATTGAAGTTTTAATTTTATTCAAGGAAAGCATTTATTTACATAAAGTATTGAAGTGGAATGTCTAACCAATTTAAAGAAAGCATTGAACTAGACACGGCTGGAAACTTAAGAGAAAACATTATGTGGAGTTGAAACTTAATTCATCTCATAAATTAGTTAAAGAGAGAAATTGAGGAAATGGAAAACCAAAAAAATGTCATGATGCTTTTGAGGTTAGAAATTGTTTTCTTTGCTTAACTTGTATGTAAACTTGATAAAGCTGTTGGTTTTTGTTTTCTTTGCTTATCTGCATTAACACTACTTCAATTTGGTTTTGGTACAGCTTCATCCTCATGTGGGAGTTTTAAAGTAGGACTATCTGTGGGCATTGCTTCTGGCAACATAAAACACTTACCACAATATCGCATATCGTTAATTATCTGTCGCTAGAAATTTCTGCCGCTATGCGCGGGTACTCGTCTAGTACATTAAATATGTAGGAATCCTAGTAGAGTAGAAGACCCATTAGACATATGTTCTAAGTTATTTCTTGCACATAATAAAGATTTCTCCCACTTGTGTAGGGTACAACTTTTTTGCATAAAACAACATCACACTAGTTTGTTTGTTTGTATCGACAATATAGCAGTGTCACAGATGGAATATAAATCAAGTCAAGCTCAAAACATATTAACATAGCTAGTGTATATAGAACTCCATTGATTAATAAAGAATCGTGCATAACTATCTTGTACATAACATAAAACGGAAGCGACATCTCAAAGGCAACAAGTTATCATAAAATAATACACGGTGATTCTATACTAAATGAAGATGTTTTACACTTGGAAAGTAATTTATTTCAAGCCAAGCCAGAAATAAGGTGAGATGCCTATGAGGTAAACAACTCATAACTCCCACTGAATTTGACAACATTGCAAGTTTGTCCTATATTCATGAAATGCATTTCTCTCACTGGATCTGACAACATTATGAGTGTTCCTTCACTAGTGAAAGAAAATTGCAATTTATTTTTCTATTTGTTGAATATCTACACATTATTGCTAATGTGAGTCGTATGGACTAGTAAGCAAGTACTTAGATACGTAAGGAAGTGTGTTCAAGTTCTATAGATGATGAACTAGCCATCTAAGCAATTAACTTGTAAAATTGGTATGCAATTCCTCCTTTATCCGCTCACTTTACCACAAGGGTGTGTAGCGCTATTTACGGGGTTAAGGAAACAACTATAGACACGAGTTCTCTAGTTATCGCCTTTTCCAGTTTTTCGGTGATATTTTCATCTTTCATTCCTATTATGACTTTTTCGCAAGTAAAAATTATAGGAAATAGTCTTATTTTTCTAAGGAAAATAGACACGGTTTATCTTTCACAAGTAAAGAATAAACCCTTTGTTTACGGTATACGTTGCATTAATTCATTAAAAGAACTTGCAAAGTTCAATTTTTAGTATTTTTGATAAATGATCTTTTAATAAATTAACTACCCATGTTTATAGAAATAAACAATTAATTTTAACAAGAGTCTAAGATCCAACTTGACGTTCTACCATTAATGTAGTTGATCTACTAGAAATGGTAAAAACTTAAAAGGTAATCAGTGGGTGATAGTTGCCTACATGTACAACTCTTTGTTTTATGGGGCCCAAGACATCATAATCCTGAATTATAATGTCAAGATCAAGGCAATATTATATAGAATAACATTGTCAAGTTGGCATGTTTCACCCAATCGTATGCCTCGGGTTGAAGGTCTGACCAACCCTACTCGATATAAGTCGTCCAATACTAAATCAGTAATTTTATAGTCTCAGGTCTGACCATACGATTATTATATTACCTTGTTTTGCAAATTCACCTAAGACTGTCTTAGAGTAAAAAAACAAACTCAAGTGATCTCATACTTGGATGGCAATTGACTTAATTTTTAGGGTATTGTAATTTTGATAAAATTAAATGTACCAAAATTATGTATAAGGAAGCACGCATACATCCTTATAACACAAACATTTTTAAAACATTTCCATTTTTAAATTTCTATCTATTAAAAACATCCCTTATATTTTATAATCCACACATGATATATAAAATTAGAGTTACCGCGTCTAGTTTACAATATTTCCAAGTATAAGTAATAAAATTACTATGGATAAGTTTAAATCCCCATGGGAAATAATCAAACCCCAAATAGATACCCGCAAGGGATTTAGTCCATCTTTAGTAATAATTACGACATACTCTTAATATTGTTAAATTGTTGACGAAAAAATGTTTATTCTTGCGTTGTTCCATCGCGGGTTCCCTTTCGGAAACCACTAAACCCATGCGTTATAGAACGTTGCAAGAAATAACATGTTTACTTATATATCGCAACACGATCTAGCAAAGTGTACATATCAATATATATACAATAAGCATAATGATCGAGTGCTTTTAGTCCATATTAATTTTCAAAAATCATTTTTTGCATATATATAAAAAAAGGCCACATTTATAAATAAGCAAAATCAATTCGAACAATTAATCATACTAAAACACGTAGACATATAATGTAGCATATTGGATATCATAACACAATGAATGATCTAGGGGTTGGCTAATTAATTTTAGAGAGAGAAAGTGATTTCTAGTGAGAGAAACTACACCTTATGTGTGTGTATTATAAAAAGAACAACCAACCCCTTCCCATGTCTGGAAAGGGGGTATAAATACAAGAGTTTAGTGCCCCTAAGTGGGCTATGGAGTGGGCTAACATGTGGGTAAAGACCCGGCCCAACACCATAAGTCATACGGTAATTAAACGATTATATTAAGGCTACGAGCTAACCTATGCTAGACATTACACGGGGTGACCAAGTCTTTTATATGGATTTTCATAATTCTATCACTAAGTATGTGTATAAGAATGACACCTCTCATCCTTGTTCATCACAAACATACACACGCCCAGATTCTAATAAAATCACTCCTCACTCACCTTTGTTTCCAGCAAACACAAGCATCACAAACCCACACCCTTTGTACATTATCAGACAATGTATACAAAACTCTAAAAACCCTAAAAACCCTAAACTTTAATTCGTCACATCTGGGGTTTTCTTTTTGTCGACAAACAAGCAAGCAAGGTGTGTTCTACTTGGTGTGGCAAGTGCTTTAGTAGGGTACAAAACGTTGTTGAACGTTTAGTTTAGTAGTTTGGGTCACGAATTGGCTTTGTAGCAAATTAGGGTTTTTGTTGGTTTTAACCCTTCACACAACCATACAAATTGTGAGTCTTATTTCCATATTATTATCATTTATTTAGATGCATTCTTGTGCTTAGATTGTTTGTGCTTGAGAAAACTTAGATTGAAAAGTTATAATAGAATTCACACTTAAGAGTTTGTAAACCTCCTGATGTGTTCAGGTTCATTGAGAAACCCATATACAAACTTGACCAATGGAATTTCTGAGCTTATTATTCGTTAACGTAGTATAGGAGTAGCGTTCATGCAAAATTTGAGCTTCTAACACTTTATAACGAAGCGGGAAATAGATTTATAAATATGTTATTTTATGTGTACGAAAACTGCCCTGTTGGGTCGACTTTAGGCCTTGTTTTGAACCACTTAGACTCAGACTTAGAGTCAACAAATAGGGGCGTTTTATATTCGACCTGGTAGGCTTTATTTAGAAATTGGAATCATCAAGAATGGTTAAGAAACGAGCGATTTATAGTCTTTTAAAATCCTAGGAAAACTGGCTTGTTAACTACTTTTATAACTCGGCCAAATTCGACTTTTTGACAAGCTATTTCACGCATATAATTAGGATTAGGTCGAGACTAGAAGTTGATAGTTGAAGCCTGATGTTAGTACTGATGTCGTGTGTTCAGTAGTTAAAATTGTTGGAGGGTCGCGACACCCCCTTTGGCATCATTTTTGACCCCACTATCGACCTCGAATCACTAAACTTATAAAGGATGAATTATGGTGGACCTAGTCTAGTTTACAATGGTACTTTTAGCTTGTCATAATATCCAGTAACGAACTCGCAAACGTGACCTTAAGTTAGTATTGTTGTCATGTTTTCAGCAAGTTAAAACTGTTGGCATACGGGTCGCGCACCCCTTACTTTAGCCACGTTTTTAACCCTTTAAACGACATCTTTGGACAAAACTCAAATGACAAAAGTTATAGACAACATGTCCTAGTTTTTAAAACCCCTTTTTGTTTATAATTTCATTGAGTAACGAATCCGGAATTTAATTGTAAAACTCCATTTTTGTCCCACAAATTTTATAATTTAAGAAAAGTACTCAACAGTCCTAGTTTTCTAAAATTTGTCCAATATCGTAATTTACATGTTTAATGGTAAGAGATTATGACCCGATACATTTGGCCAATTTTTATGAATAACCACATTTTAAACAAGCATTATTTCTCAGAACGTCAATCACAATACTAAGGAACAAGATAGCAAGCATAGTAGTATAATACAATGATTCAGTAATATGCGTAATATTAGTAGTTAGCGGATAGTGTTGGGCTTATTTTTGAGCTGCCCCATTTTACCATTGCTCGCTTTCATATCGATTGCTACGCTTGATTTTATCATTAAGATAGTTTTATAGTCCCCCATCTTCACTTTTTAATCATTTATCAAATCCCAATGATGAGATCTACATGAATATTTTATAAAATGATGCTGGTATATTTTAAATTTAAATTATGACGAGTTTGCCTAAGTAGCATATATCCCACAATGCCCATCATCAGATACTGTTAATTACTGGATTTTGTAATCGCGAATGTTAATGAAAAGATCTATTTGCGAATATAACATCCCCGTATCGGGCAAGAAGCACTTGCTATTTACCAGGGATTGGACCAGAAACGACGAACGATACCCCCCTATTTCGAACTTAGAGATTTTACGGTTGAACATCTACAATTGGTATTCATCAGTTTAAATGGTAATTTGATAACATAACGTAGTTTTAGCTTCAGGTGTCATGAGCTTAGCGCATATGTAATACATTTTTGTGAATGGTAATCATTGCTTTATTACATGAAATCTTGCTATTGCCTGTCATTTAATTTTAAAAACCTATAAATTCACCAACATTATTAATTACTAGTTTAAACAGTTTCTCAGGTCAATAAGGTGCAAGGTCATGGTAACATTTAGATGCTCGTCTTTTGAGAAGATCATAATCGCTATATAGAGGAATTACGTGCATTGCATTTGAATATTGTTATGCGTGTAAAATTCTTTATTTTCTCAAGCGTTGAAACAAGTTAACCTATGGAGCTTTTGTAACAAACCATGATGAAATCCACTGTATCATTTTGTAAACGACTCTTTTAAGAGGTCGTATTTTTTCTCATATCTTGTGCGAATTTGACTATGAAGTAATACCCAACAGTGAGAACATCATATATCCACTGTGGACCCATTTGAGGGTGTACATAGGTTAGGCTAGTATCCTATTTCTATCTTCAGAACACCAAATGCTCATTCCTTCACATTTTTCCTTGCCGAGTCCAGATTTTGCTTATACAAAATTCGTTTGTGGTCATCGTCAGATGGTTCTGGAATCGTCTTAACAAGTGTCGCCAATTCTGGATTACCCGTCCAAACATATAGTATCCACATCGATATGTAAACGTGCCGTTATTCCACAAAAAGGAATTCTCGATGTCTCAGACCCTAATTTGAGATCGTACATAAGAGATTGAAATAAAAATGTTTGTAAGTCATGTCCGATCCCAACAACACCAAAGAAACATGTCATATCCAATAAGTCGTGCGACCCAACAACTTTCCAGCAGAAAAACAAAATAAAGCGATTCGAACCATGACAACGCTAACAAAATTATTCTTTAAATACTGTAACGACACACCAAACCAACTCCAATCTGTACAATCAACGGATTCCTAACATCCTCGGAAACCCGTGCTTTTCTTCGTGATACTGATAAAGTTTTTCAATATCAGTCACCGTGGGCTTCCTCAAATACTCAGGCCTATAAATATCCATAACAGTTTGATAAAAATGATCAAAAGCCATACGTGATGTTCTCTCACTTATTTGCATATATTCATCTAGAAAACCAGCATTAATGTCGTATGCCAATTGATGAATTACACAGGTGCACTTTATCAATGCAAAGATGCCTTCTCTTCCGATACAATCAACATTATTATGAAAGTATGCTTCTTGATTAGCTACCTCATTAACTATCCGGTTGAAAAGTGGGCGAGCCATTTGGAACATTTTCTGGAATCTAGTTGCATCGTACATCGGGTCCTCGCTAAAAAAGGTGACGACTAAACGCTCATGAGCACCAGAACGATCTTGAGTCATGCTGTTCTCGTCAGTCGATTTGCTTGTCGTCAATGGCGGATCTTGAACATTTATTTTGGGGCCCAAATTATTTTATACCTACCAAAATAAAAAAAACTAAACCATAGCTTTTAGATGGAAGGAGTAATATTTACACTACTTGTCACAACCATTAGGGGCTGAGACCCTCCCATGCCCTTATTAAGATCTGCCCCTGCTTGTAGTCTAATCTTAATATACGCAATCGCGAATTTAATAAAAGTCTTCTTACGGATATTAACTTCTTACCCTTCTTCTACATCATCATGTGTATAAAATGGGAGAGTTGTGTATAAAAATGGGTGAAATAGTTAGTATTTATAGGTAAAAATATGGGTTTTTTAAAAAAAGGTTTTTTTATAAATATAACGGATACAATTTTAAGGGGCCCACAATTTTAAAAGTCACCGAGGTAAGTGGCTCACCTAGTTAAGCACATGTTGGCGTGAATTTTTGGGGTGGGATGGAACTTACTTTGTGAGTTTCACTCACTTTCGGTGAGAGTTGTTTCATACCATCTAGCCTAAACAATTAAACATATAAAATTCATTATTGTAATCAATTGAGTTTTCAAGCTTTAATCGGCAGTATTAATGATGCAAAAATAAGTTTTGGTATGCTAAATTACACAGGTGAGTAACAGTACAATAAATGCATACTAGTTGCAGAATACCAAAGATGCAATCCTGGACTTAACTACCATTCAATTGGGTAAATAATGCAAATGATTAAGGGCGATTTACACCACCATGAATGCTTAACAGTTTTAGAATACAAAGAATCAGTTGCAGAATACAAAGATCTCCATCCTGGAGTTAACTACCATTCAATTATGACCAGTATAAATTACGTGTGGCATGCTTTGTCTCCCAACAAAAGATTAATCATCTGACTCATATCTTAAACCTGCAAATATGTCAACATCAACCTCTGCTGCACGTAACAAAACGGAACTTTTATTGAACCAACTGGACCTCAGAATCATGGGAACCATTGTGGTGATGGTCTGCAGGATGTGGGACGTCTATGCTGCTACTGGCCGATATCTCAGCGTCTCTGACGCAAAGGTATACTTGATGTATTGTAATTGTCCATAACGTTTGCGGTTGAAGTGCTAACAAAACAATATTGTAGGGTGATTTCATGCATTGCACCGCAAAGGGAAACATCGCTCATAATTTCCTACGGTTAAAAGAATGGGCGATTTACTCGGTGAAGAACTTTACTATTGTGCCCAATAAGGATGAGTTCCGTGTGATAAGATTTGCTGAGTTAATGCTTGAATTTGATGGCGAGACAACAGTCCAGAAATCTTTTATGAAATCTGACGGCTTCACCCGTTATCAGTTTCAGTTAGTGGAGATTGATGCGATAGAACCTACAAACAACATATACTTGATTGGTAAGCTTTTGTCGCCTTTCATATAAAACATTATGCATTGTGTCTTACAACACTGTTTGCGTTGCCTATAAGTAAATTTCCCGCAGATGTTGCTGGCTACGTGACCAATGTTGGTAGGACTACTCAAACAAGGACAGGTTCAAAGACTCTAGACTTCTATCTGGCTAACTGCAGGTCAGATATATTTTGTTTACCTGTTATATGTATGCCTTTATGGACAACTAACATTATGTTAGTTTCTTCCTTAATAGTGTACAGGGGCCAGCAATAAGAGTGACGTTGTAGGGTGTGTCAGGTGATATGTTGATTCAAAAGGACCCCGCCATGTGGGACTGTATCTAGTTATTATAGCAGCCGTGTCAGTGAAGCTGTTGGGATTAAAAGGCTTTATGAAGATCTTAGAGTTATACTGCTAGTTCAGAAAGTATAATTAGTACTGTCAAGTTAACTTAATGTGTTCAGTAATTCTACTAAACTAATGCTAAGGTATTTAGTACTGGTAGATAAAGTTACTATAGCAAGTATAACAGTTAAGCTAATGGCAGCACAAGCTAAGACTGTTCAAGAAAAGACTAAGTAGTTAGTACTGCTAGTATAGAAGTTACAACAAATAGTGTAACATATTACAGCAATAGTAAACATAGTACTCTGATGGAAAAAAATAATCTAAGTAGTAAAATGTTTCTTGTGATCAGTTAGTGTTGCTATTAGCTGAGTTCCTACTATCCATTCAATAAAGTTATTGCTCTAGTCCATTAGTACAACTGTTGATAGTTACAACTGCTGGATGGATAAAGACAAAGGTTACTTGAAGATCAAGATTGTTTACGGGATAAGGATAAATATTTATAAAAAAGATCTTTAAGAATAATCTAAGTTTGTAGAATATATTGTAAATCATCTAGGACTCCTTAGTGTATAAAAGGAGGTCCTAGGGTATAGAATTATATATCAAACACATAAAATTCTCATAGCTTCAAGGTTGTAAACCCTAACACTAGCAAAGAGTGTTCGCATTAATATTGAAGCTTATTGTTTTGGTTATATTTTCTGTTTGTCAAACATACATTACTGTTATTCTTCTTAGTGGTCTTTATCTTAAACCTGCAAATATGTCAACGTCAACCTCTGCTGCACGTAACAAAACGGAACTCTTATTAAACCAACTGGACCTTGGAGTCATGGGAACCATTGTGGTGATGGTCTACAGGATGTGGGACGTCTATGCTGCTACTGGCCGATATCTCAGCGTCTCTGACGCAAAGGTATACTTGATGTATTGTAATTGTCCATAAAGTTTGCGGTTGAAGTGCTAACAAAACAATATTGCAGGGTGATTTCATGCATTGCACCGCAAAGGGCAACATCGCTCATAATTTCCTGCGGTTAAAAGAATGGGCGATTTACTCGGTGAAGAACTTTACTGTTGTGCCCAATAAGGATGAGTTCCGTGTGATAAGATTTGCTGAGTTAATGCTTGAATTTGATGGCGAGACAACAGTCCAGAAATCTTTTATGAAATCTGACGGCTTCACCCGTTATCAGTTTCAGTTAGTGGAGATTGATGCGATAGAACCTACAAACAACATATACTTGATTGGTAAGCTTTTGTCGCCTTTCATATAAAACATTATGCATTGTGTCTTACAACACTGTTTGCGTTGCCTATAAGTAAATTTCCCGCAGATGTTGCTGGCTACGTGACCAATGTTGGTCGGACTACTCAAACATGGACAAGTTTAAAGACTCTAGACTTCTATCTGGCTAACTGCAGGTCAGATATATTTTGTTTACCTGTTATATGTATGCCTTTATGGACAACTGACATTATGTTAGTTTCTTCCTAATAGTGTACAGGGGCCAGCAAATAAGAGTGACGTTGTGGGGTGGTCTAGGTGATATGTTGATTCAAAGAGGACCCGCCATGTGGGACTGTATCTAGTTATTATAGCAGCCGTGTCAGTGAAGCTATTAGGATTAAAAGGCTTTATGAAGATCTTAGAGTTATACTGCTAGTTCAGAAAGTATAATTAGTACTGTCAAGTTAACTTAATGTGTTCAGTAATTCTACTAAACTAATGCTAAGGTATTTAGTACTGGTAGATAAAGTTACTATAGCAAGTATAACAGTTAAGCTAATGGCAGCACAAGCTAAGACTGTTCAAGAAAAGACTAAGTAGTTAGTACTGCTAGTATAGAAGTTACAACAAATAGTGTAACATATTACAGCAATAGTAAACATAGTACTCTGATGGAAAAAAATAATCTAAGTAGTAAAATGTTTCTTGTGATCAGTTAGTGTTGCTATTAGCTGAGTTCCTACTATCCATTCAATAAAGTTATTGCTCTAGTCCATTAGTACAACTGTTGATAAGTTACAACAGCATGGAAGGATAAAGACAAAGTTACTTGAAAGATCACGATTGTTACAGGATAAGGAAAAAATTTATAAAAAAGATCTTTAAGAATAATCAAGTTGTAGAATATATTGTAAATCATCTAGGACTCCTTAGTGTATAAAAGGAGGTCCTAGGGTATAGAATTATATATCAAACACATAAAATTCTCATAGCTTCAAGGTTGTAAACTCCCTAACACTAGAAAGAGAGTGTTCGCATTAATATTGAAGCTTATTGTTTTGGTTATATTTCTGTTGACAAACCATACATTACTGTTATTCTTCTTAGTGGTCTTTATCTTAAACCTGCAAATATGTCAACGTCAACCTCTGCTGCACGTAACAAAACGGAACTCTATTAAACCAAAACCCCCCTGACCTAGAAGTCATGGGAACCATTTTGGTTATGGTCCTTACAGGATGTTTGGACGACATGCTGCTACTGCACGATATCTCGCGAGCGACACTGACGCAAAAGGTATACTTGATGTATGTAATTGTCCATAAAGTTTTGGCGGTGAAAGTGGCCTAACAAAACAATATTGGCAGTGTGATTTCATGCATTGCACCGCAAGGGCAACATCGCTCATAAATTCCTGCGGTAGGAGAAAAGAATGGGCGATTTACTCGTGAAGAACTTTACTATGTTGTGCCCAATAGGATGAGTTCGTGTGATAAGATTTGCTTAGTTAATGCTTGAATTTGATGGCGAACAATAAGTCAGAAATCTTTTAATAAATCTGACGGCTTCACCCGTTATCAGTTTCAGTTAGTGGAGATTGATGCGATAGAACCTACAAACAACATATACTTGATTGGTAAGCTTTTGTCGCCTTTCATATAAAACATTATGCATTGTGGCTTACAACACTGTTTGCATTGCCTATAAGTAAATTTCCCGCAGATGTTGCTGGCTACGTGACCAATGTTGGTCGGACTACTCAAACATGGACAAGTTCAAAGACTCTAGACTTCTATCTGGCTAACTGCAGGTCAGATATATTTTGTTTACCTGTTATATGTATGCCTTTATGGACAACTAACATTATGTTAGTTTCTTCCTAATAGTGTACAGGGGCCAGCAAATAAGAGTGACGTTGTGGGGGTGGTCTAGGTGATATGTTGATTCAAAAGAGGACCCACCATGTGGGACTGTATCTAGTTATTATAGCAGCCGTGTCAGTGAAGCTGTTGGGATTAAAAGGCTTTATGAAGATCTTAGAGTTACTGCTGTTCAGGTATATATTAGTACCGTCAAGTTAACTTAATGCTGTTCAGTAATTCTAATGAAAATTATGCTAGGTAGTTAGTACTGGTAGTATAATGTTACTATTGCTAGTATAAAGTTACTGCTGGCAGCACAAGTTAAGACTGTTCAAGAAGAAGACTAAGTAAAGTAGTTAGTACTGCTAGTATAGAAGTTACAACTATTAGTGTAACTTATTACTGCTAGAGTAAACATAGTACTGCTGATGGAAAAGAAATATTCTAAGTAGTTAATGTTTCTTGTGTTCAGTTAGTGTTGCTGAGTTACTACTATCTTCAATAAAGTTAATGCTGCTAGTCCATGAGTTACAACTGTTGATAGAGTTACAACTGCTGGATGGATAAAGACAAAGGTTACTTGAAGATCAAGATTGTTTACGGGATAAGGATAAATATTTATAGAAAAGATCTTTAAGAATAATCTAAGTTTGTAGAATATATTGTAAATCATCTAGGACTCCTTAGTGTATAAAAGGAGGTCATAGGGTATAGAATTATACATCAAACACATAAAATTCTCATAGCTTCAAGGTTGTAAACCCTAACACTAGCAAAGAGTGTTTGCATTAATATTGAAGCTTATTGTTTTGGTTATATTTTCTGTTTGTCAAACATACATTACTGTTATTCTTCTTAGTGGTATAAACTAGATTCCACATAGTTTATATCATACACACAAAGTTTCATTCTTAGTACCTTTGGATTTATCCAAGGATACTAAACCTTACATCAAGCTAAGGAATTAAAGATCTGTTCATTGGGATCAACAAGTGGTATAAGAGCTTGTTTTGAAGTTTTGAATAAGAAGAAATAAACAATATATACTAGTTCTATTTCTCAAGATAGAGGCCGGAACTACTACTACTCTGACTGTAAAACTTCCTATCCTCAACCCAGGAGAATACAAACTCTGGTTAATGAGGATAGAACAATACTTTCTCATGACTGATTACTCCCTTTAGGAAGTAATTCTAAATGGTAACAAAGTGTTGAAGAAAACTATTAGAGAAGTTGAGCAGATATATGAACCTACTTCTACAGAAGAGAAGCAGGACAGGAGGAATGAGATGAAAGCTAGAGGAACTCTGTTGATGGCACTCCCAAATAAGGATCAACTGAAGTTCCATTCATACAAAGATGAAAAATTGCTAATAGAAGCTATAGAGAAGAGGTATAGAGGAAACAAGGAATCCAAGAAGGCTCAGAGGATACTACTCAAGCAACAATATGAGAACTTTGGAGGATTAAGTACAAAAACAATAGATCAAACCTTTGACAGGTTGCAAAAACTTATTGGTCAGTTGGAGGTTCAAGGTGAAGTTCTTAAGCAAGAGGATATAAACTTAAAACTATTGAGAAGTCTTCCATCTGAATGGAAGACTCATGCTTTGATCTAGAGGAACAAAGAGGAGATAGAAACCATAATTTTGGATGACTTGTACAACAACTTAAAGATATATAAACCTGAACTTTCAGGATCATCAAGCACAAGCCAAAATCTACAAAATGTGGCTTTTGTATCTTCAAACAGCAGTAACAGCACCAACATCACAGATGAAGCAAATAACACTACTTATGAAGTTAGTGCTGCTCATAATCAAGGTAATGATGTTAACTCTACATCTGTAGATAACCTTAGTGATGATGTGATATGTGCTTTCCTTGTAAGTCACTCCAACTCTCCTCAACTTGCTCAAGAGGACCTAGAACAAATTGATCCTGATGACCTAGAAGAAATGGATCTACAATGGGAGATGGCCATGCTGACAATCAGAGCTAGAAGGTTCATCAAAAGAACAAGAAGGAAGTTAGACATAAATGGTCAAATAATTAGATTTGACATGTCAAAGATGGAATGCTACAATTGTCATAAAAATAGACACTTTGCAAGAGAATGTAGGGCTCTAAAGAATCAAGAAAACAAAAGAAGAGAGAATGATAAAAGAAATATCACAATAGAGACTCCCACTGAAAATGCATTGATTGCTCAAGATAGAATTAGAGGGTATGATTGGAGCTACCAGGCTGAAGAAGAGCATCTTAAAAACTTTGCATTGATGGCATATACATCTTCAGGAAGTTCTTCCAGTTCAGATTCTGAGGTAGATTCTTGTTCTAAATCATGTGTTAAAGCTTATGCTACTCTCAAAGAACAATATGACAGTTTGTCTGACAGATTACAAAAAGTCTCAATTTAATTTAGCATCTAATAAAGCAGGTCTACAGTCTGTAGAAACTAGACTAGCTCACTATAAGAAAAATGAGGCTGTGTTTGAAGAGAGCATTAATGTTTTAAAACTTGAAGTTAAACTAAGAGATAATGCCTTAGTTGAAAACAAAAAGAAATTGGAAAAAGCAAAAAAAAAAGAGAGATGAGTTAAAACTAAAATTAGAGAAGTTTCAAAACTCATCTAAATCATTAAACAATTTGCTGGAAAGTCAAGTAAGTGACAAGTTTAAAACATGACTAGGATATAATGCAGCTACTTCTGTAGTAGAAAGTTTTGTGAAGTCATCTGAGATGTTAGAGTATCTGGAGAATGATAAGTCAAAATAATATAAGGGATATCATGCAGTTCCCCCATCTTATATAGGGAATTACATGCCCCCAAACCTGATCTAATGTTTATAGATGAACAAGTTGAAAGTGAGTCGGTGGATGTCGTTTCTAATGTTGCATCTAGTGATGTTAATACTGTTGAGTCAAAACTTAAGACTGTTGATAAAGGTGTGTTCAACACAGTTGAAACTAATACTGTTAGGAAGAACAGTTTTGGTCCTCCAATCATTGAGGATTAGAATTCTGATGATGAAAGTGAAGTAGAAGTTAATGTTAAGGCTAAAACTGTTAAACCTAGTACTGAAAAGATAAAATTTGTTAAGACTGCTAGGGAAACAGTAGAGAAGGTAGAAACTCCTAAACAAAACAAACACTATCCTAGAGGGAACCAAAGAAATTGGAACAATCTTATGTCTTAAAGACTAGGAAGTAACTTTAAAATGATAAATAAAGCTTGTTTTGTTTGTGGTAGTTTTGAGCATCTTCATTATGTGTGTGATCAAAAAGTTGTAAGACCAGTATGAAATGACACAAGTAGGGTGAACCACAAGAACTTTTGACTCGCATGATCTTACTCCTTTTTACATATAAATAAATAATATAAATATATAACAAGGATCAAAATCCACAAAATCAATTAAACCGGAAGTAGTATAGAATATTTCTGGGTCGTTATGTCCCAACGAGGCTTAAATGGAAAATCGAATGACGAATTGATGATTGATGTTCGAATATGACAAAGGTATGATTGATTTTCTATTTCTAAGATTAAAAATGCAAAAACAAATTAATTAAACCTAAAAACGAAAGTAAAATAACTTAAAACCTAAAACGG
>BQNB010160058.1:902-14844 GCA_026074375.1 Tanacetum coccineum | reverse complement strand
AAGCTTGTTTTTATTAGACTAAGCATTCGCGGATCTTTTTATTAAAGATTTTAAATTTGCGAAGAACGAGAAATGATAGCGTTTTATATAAGTTAGATGTTAAACATAGAGTAATTGAATCTCTTTAAGGCTCATAGAGGTTAATTATGGCTTTTTGCTCCCACCAGCTTAATAAATGTTATATAATTGTTAATAAATAAAGTTGCTTTAGGTTTTTGTGATTCTTAGTTTAGATCACTTCGTAGAGATACCTTCTGGTGAAAGTAAGGTACACATCGAGGTTTTGTCAGTGTTATGGGGAAATAGGCTACCGATTCCTGACGGCTCGCTACCGTTGTCTAGGTAGTTAAAAGACCACAGGACTTGAAATTTGGCTAATAATAATAAGTTATGTAATAAACCGAAGCCGAAATAAGACCACTACCTCTTGTTGGCTCACAACCGATGTGGTAGTCGTTTAAAGGGTGGAGGTAATAATAATAATAAAACTGTGGGCTGATAAAAGTTTACTACATCTTTCCGGCTCACAACCGATGTTGCAGTCTTCTAAAAGGTCGAGGATCACCAAGGTCAAAATAAGACTCCTGGACCATGGTCGGCTCACATACCGATGTGGCAGTTGTTAAAGGACCGAGGTTTAATAATGTTGCAATAATATTAATAAAGCCAAATTTTGACTCCGGTGTTATCTAAAAAGGATAACCCCTAAATCATGCGAAATTAGAACCTTAATGTGGATCTTATTCTCACCATATCGTCTCTTTAGGAAAGGGTTTCAAACTAATTGTGGTCCAAGCCGGTTTTACTTTATATGAATAAGACATTAATCTATTTGTCACCAATAATAATAATAAAATCTTTAGAGGATTTAGGAATAAAGGAGCGGAAAGTAGCTATGCATACACAATTAGCATTTATGAGTAGTGTTAGCATCTTAACTTGTATTTAACAATGATTTCGTTTTTAAGCTTGGTTTGGGGCGGGTGAAAAATCAAGGACGATGAATTTATCCTTTTTAGTGTTTCTTGTTCCGTAAAGTTATGTTATGTATAAATAAAAATATAAATAGAAAACGGGGGGCTTTTCAAAACTAGTGATTTCTTAATCCCCTTAGATGAACACTTAGCTACTTTTCAAGGTAATTAGTCTAAGGGGGTTGAAATTTTTGGTTTTCTAAGTTTGTATTTATGACATTGCGTGAGGACACGACAATAGCTTAGTATGGGGGATTTTGGTATGTGCTTAAATACACATACCTTTTACCTAATAAAAAGAGCTAAAAAGACCAATAATGACCACTAAATACAAAAAAATGCATTGTATTCGTTTGTATTATGAATTGTGTCTTGCAGGTAACGGATATTGCACAAAAGGACAAAAAACAAAGCAAAATGGAAAAACCGAGCACGGGAATGGAAAAAGTACAAGAAATCATAGCCGAAGGCAAATTATCGTGAGTCTTAACCAAATTCAATCCCATTAATCCTTTAACCCTAAAATACCCTAAAACTATTACAAAGATAGTCCTTAGGGATTAACACCATCAGTCCTTTTCAAATTGCACCGTTAGTCCTTAACCTTATTTCTCATTAACCCATTAAACCTATTATCCCTTCTCGGCCCAAAATAATAACCCAAATCCATAAACCTAGCCCAGGTCAAACGTGAAAAAGAACGGGTCAACGCCCTAAATCAAAATCATTGTACATCCCTTTCACCGTTTCCCTCTCTTTTCACTTTCACCATAACACACTCAAACCATTCATCCGCACACTCGCATACCCTTTGCTTCTAGAAGCTGACAACCCTGACATGTGACGCAAGCAATGATGTAAATGGAATGCCACGTTGGCAATCTGATGTAAGTCAATGATATACATAATAATATCCAAAGTATAGAAAATTCCAAAACTACCCTTGAGGACAAAGGTAGTAGGAAAAATCTTACAAAAATACTATACGGTTTAACCGGTAAGTGATTACCGGGTCGTTTTTCCAAAGACTTATGAAATTGAGACCTCGTTTGTTCTTTGGACAGTGACTTGAATTGGTTCGAAGATGATTTATTTTCTAAAATCCTAAAAGTGAGCAAATTAAGAAACAATTAAACCTAACTACAAGAAACCAATACGAAAAAGTAAATTTTAACTAAAAACGCAAAACGGGAATCCTTAAACGGGACCTAAAAACCATAAATTATCAAAATTAAGCCTAAAATGATCTTTTTGGTTTTTTGTAAGACTTAATTGACTAAAAAGCTAAAACAAAGAAAACTAGACTAAAAACGAAGGAGTTTTAAGCTAAAAATCACTAAAAATATGAACGGGAATCAATCCCGTTCTTTAAAAATCAAAATTTTGCAATTTTAACCCTACGAAAGCAAACCTATTTTTCCTAGGTTCTAAATGTAAAAATAAAATTTTCTAAAAAAAGAATTATAATTTTTTGACTTTTTTATAATTTTTTATGAATTAAAAACGATTTTAATGAAATTAAATGATTAAAAATACTAAACTATTTATAAAAATTCTGAAAAAATTATGAAAAGTAGATTGAACAATAAAGAATCTAAGAAAAATAAGCTCGTGAAAATAGCTTATCGAATAAGCTGTGAAATAAGCTAAAACAACTTATTATACTAAAAGCCTAAAACGTATATAAATAATAGATTGTGCAAAGATATACCGGATGAGCTATTGTAGCACAATGGTTGAGTGTGTGGGGGTTAAAACGCTTGGTGAGGGTGGTAGAGGTCCCGGGTTCGAGTCTTGCTCACCCGGGGCTTCCCACTATCCCAAGTGTTTTTGTTTTTGCCATTTTTTTTATAACTTTTTAGAAAACTTAAAAATAAGCACTTTTTACAAAGACACTTTTTTTATAAAGCACGAATAAGCTCTAAAATAAGCTAAACAAGGCAGAATAAGCTTAAAAACTACTCTAAGTCCTAAAAACTAACTGTTTTCATTTCTTAAGGAGAATAAACAAACAAAAATGACAAATAAGCTAAAACAGACAATAAGCTACGTCTAAAAAGCACATAAGAACAAAAATAAGCACAAATTATAAGCTAGATAGACAGAAAAGCTAAAAAGGCTTAAAAACACTTAAAATTTACACTAGAAAGCAAATAAAGCTCAAAAAGCTTATGGCAAAACCAAATAAGCTAAAATGGGTTTATACTAACCTAATAAGAAAATCTAAGCAAGAATTAAGCAAAATCAATAAGCAATAAGCTAAAATAAAGAAATAAGCACTTATGGTGCAAACTGTTAACCAAACAGCCTTTAAGGCACCTTTGAGCTTATTTCTCAATAAGCTAAAGGATCCTTATAGACTTTTTGCTTTTTTACGGATAAGAAGTAGAACCTAGAAAACTACTTAAAACAACTTTTAAAAAGCATTTTGAAAATCAAATAAGCAAAGAAAAAGCTATAAGAAAAAGCTGTTTACTATTTTTTTTGGTTTTCTAAGATTTTATGAAAAGAGAAATGATGAATTGCAGCCCTTAATTAAGCTATCTAAATAAGCTAATTATCACTAAATAGGCTTAAGACAGATTTAGAGCTACTTTTAAAACTACTTGGGCCAACAAATTTTTAAAACATAATCTAGCTTAACCTAACCTAAATTTTAGATTGAAAATTGAGCTTTTGGCTGTTACTAATGATGATGCATTTGGACAGTTTAAAACTAAAATTAATACAAACATGCAGGCCTAAATACTTGATCTAAACATCATTTAACACTAAAATAAACTAACACAAAATGATCAAAAATGGGCAGCTAGAAAAAAATATTAAGCACCAAAATAGCTTATGAATCTGTGCTTATGACCTCAGGGACACATAAAGCTTACTTACAAACAATTGAAACTTGATTTACAGCAAAATAAAACTTAATAAATTTACTTTATATGCTTAATAGTGATTTAATGTCGAGTTAAAGGACGAAATGGCTCATGCAGTACTATTAAGTTTGTACTGCTGAGTCAAAACACTCTCCTTTAGCTTGCCCAAAACCATTTTAAGCTTATAATTTTGAGATTTAAAGAGCAAAATTCAAATACCAGATAATAATAAGCTTATAACAAACCTGAACAAATATAAGCAATCAAATAAGCCAGAATAATAAGCTAAGACACTATGCTATTATTTTTGGTTTTTTTATGACTTTTTTTTGTATCAAAAACATGAAAATTAAGATCTAAACAAACATTTGAACTAAATAAGCATTAAACATAAATAATAAGCAATTAAAAGCTAATCTAAACTAAAATAAGAAAATAATAAGCAGTACGAAACAGATTAAAGCTATTAGTGTAAATTTAAGCTTAAATGTAAAGAAGAAACTTACAGGAGCCTTTGCTCTAAACAATGCTAAGATTGAGGTCAAATGAGCCAACAAGCTCCAGCTTATCAAGTGATAAGCTGGTATTGTCCTAGAAACCCATCCATGTTTAGTTTCCTTCCATTTCATAAGTTGTGGTAATATTTGGGAGTGGATTTGAATGTCATTAAGTTTATGAGCAAAGTTAAGTAAACACTAGCTTGAGTAGTTAAAATGACAGCTTATTAAGAGCTAATTTGAGATTAAGAGCTTATCAAACCAAATTGCTTTTTAAGTAAAGCTTAAGTCGCATATTAAAATGAAAACACACTTTTTATTAATAAGAGGATAACAGATTACAAGCTTGAAAAACAGATTACATTTACTGAACTAAGACATTATAAAAACTAAATTACAAAAGCTATTTTAAACTACACTAAGCTAGCTTAAGAAACTACTCCTAGATAAGCTAGATTATTCGTGTGAGTGAGGATGCCCTTGTATTTATAGCAGGATAAGGAAGCTTCCAAGTCTGAATACACGCTCTATTGGCTTTTGATCTTGTCCCTTCCTTTAATGTCAATCATTGGCTCTTCATCTTCACCATTGGATCTTTAAGTGAGCACACAGATTGCCAGCGTGGCAATTCGTGTGTCAAAGTACTTGTGCTTCTTTAGCAAAGGATTTAGTGTAAAATTTCCATTCCTTGTATGTTTCCTTAACTCACGCGTGTCATTCCTTGAGCTAACTTGACCAATAGAAAGCCTTGGTGACGTATCCTTTTGCCAGCTCATAGCTTAGTACTCGAATCTTGATGCCACATCATCAATTTGAATTAACCCTTTGATTTTGACGGGGTAATAGTTGGGAACGACGATGAATAGTAAAAACAGGATTTCCCGTCCTTTTCTTTTCTTTTTATATCTTTATTTGACTCGGGGTTGTGGTTTTGACTTGGGCTTTGGATTTATTAAAATGGAAAGGGTAAACGGGTTAATGGTTTTGGTTTATTATAAGGAGATAATGACCGTTAGTCCTTTATTAATAAAGGGCTAACGGTGTTAGGGTTTTAAGGACCATTTGTGTACTCTATTAACAATGAGGGGCTGTTTTGGGTATTTTGGGTTTTTGTCTTCATATGGTTAACCATGGTTGACCAAGGATTTACTATGTTGACCATTGATAGAAACCTTCCGGCTCTTGTGCACTCTATCCGTTCCCGTGTCCGTGTTTGTCCGGTTTTGACCATTTCCTTGTGATATTTGCATTATCCGTACCTACACATTCACAAACAACAAAATACACAACTACAAGCATATTTTTGCACATTTTGATCATTTAAGGGTCATTTTTGATATAGAAAGAATATGTAATTTCTCACATATCAAAATTCCCTAAACTAAGTGATTGCCGTGTCCTCGGGCAATATTATATGCTCTAAAACCAAATACCTCAAAACTTCTCCAAACTAAATCTTTGAAAAGTAGCCAAGACTTTTGTGGGGAGAGTTAAGAAATCACAAGTTTTAAAACACCCCATTTTCCCATTTTTCAAAACTTTTTTTTTCATAAATGAAAATCAACTAGAATATTCTGACTTCCGTTAATTCCATAAGTGTTAAGGGTCATAGAATAAGATGCATTTCGATCCGAGAATGCCCCAAAAAGGATAAATTCATCGTCCCCGACTTTTCACTAGCTCCAAACCAAGCTTAGAACGAAATCACCGCTAAATATCAGTTAAAATGCTAACACTACTCATATTTGCACTTTGTGAACTTTTCACTCCCGACAATTATTATATCTTAGGTGAATGTGCTATTTTGAATTTCAACCATGGATCAACGTTTTGTAAAATTCTATGTTTTCACGTTCCACTTAAGAATAATGAGTTTGAAGGCGAGATCATCCCATGTAGCGACTTTCGTCTCGGCACATCCCAACCTTGCGGCTAAGTGACCAGGCTTTTGACACCCCACAGAGACTAGTATCGGGACTCACGGACCTTAAGTTTCAAAAACTCTCAGGTTTCCAGTATATAAAAACTTAAAATAGATTAGTCAAAGTTCAAAAGCATATTTGAATTTAACAAAAAAAAGATCTATTTATTAATTCAAACTTAAACATAACATTTATGCAATTGTAACCCTCGACCTTTTAGAAGGCTGCAACATCGGTTGTGAGCCGGCAAGATGCAGCAAACTTTTATCAGTCTCGGATTTTTATTCTTACTATGTGCTTTCTTTAGAAGACTACCACATCGGTTGTGAGTCGGCAAGAGGTAGTAAACTTTATCAGCCCACAGTTTATATTTATTATATTTTTTCATCATTTCATTTTTAGATTTTTTTTATTTTTTTTAATATAGAGAAGACTTCTTTTTGAAAAATTCAAGTATAAATTTGAACTAAGACTAAAATTTTTGCTATTAACTACATAAAAATTGTTGATTTAAGTTTAATCTCCAAAAATAGCACGTATATTAATCCGGTTAAGAGCTTATGGGAGAAAAAGCCACAAATTACATACATGAGCTCTTAAGATTTCCAACTAATCCTTGTTTAGCATCCAACTCATACTTAACTCTATCATTTTTCATTCTTCGCGAAAATTGCCGCGAATGCTTAGCCTAAAAGTTAAGGAATAAGCTAGAGCTCAACACGCTCGATCGGGTCAAAATTTATTCTTATTCTACCCAGCAGGAAAGTCAAAATTGTGACAAAACACTTATTTTATTTTTGAAAATTTTTAAATTTTTTCATTTTTTTGAAATTTTGGTGGTAAAAACGGGATTACGTGAAAACAACGGCTGCAAGCACAATCAAATCGATAGATGGTGGGAAAACGGGGTACGTGAGAACAACGGGCAAAAGTAGATAAGAACATATCGAAGATATACTACCCCATACTAAAATTAAACATTGTCCTCAATGTTTCCTAGCCTAAGACTTAAAAACCCCATACTAGAACTCAAAAAGTCGAATGCATAATCCAAGCGTGGAGAAAGTATCACAAAAATCTTAAGCCGTTTATCAAGTATGCTCAAAGATAAATGTTAGTCGATAATAATCTTAGGATATCAGATTTCCCCAAACTAATGGAAAGCAAAGGCTAGGAAGCTCGAGTGGACCGGGACAAAACACCGAACACGAAAGTCTTCAGAAAATTTTGGGTTAATCCTGCAAACAATCACAAGTACAAACAACAAGAATCGGAAGAGTACAAGCCTCCTCACATCACAATAGAATTAAAAAAGAAGATAGAAGGATAAGCATGGGGTGCCTCCCACGAAGCGCTTTGTTTTTGGTAACCGAGTCACACACATTGATTCGATCCCCGAATTCATTCGTCCTTGGAGAAAGCAAATAGAAGAGAAAAATCTTAATCGGGCTTTCATTTATGTTTGGATAAACATTAAAGCACGTGAAAGTTCCATCCCGATGAGATGCCACCAGCTGTAAATGGAGATGCCAGGGTTAAAAATGGTGTCTTCACTCCCGGTGGAGAGAAGTAAAGGAGAAACCTCAGGGTAAGTGAGATACGAGAGAAAAGTCCGAATGACAAATGTGAAGGAATCGTCAACTTCAACATTAATCTCACCTCCCCCTGGGTCAAAACATTCGTCTTCATTAAGCTCATAAATATTGTTTATCACGGGAACATCGGCTTCCATGTCGAAGGTTAAACGCTCAAATTTAGGAATGGGATCATCGTTAAGCAAGTTGTCAATAATATCCTTTTCCGAGTCAATATCACTTTCAATACCTGGTGGTATCGAATCCTCTGGTCCGGAAAATATATCGATCTCTTCCCTATTAGAGTCACTATCCTCGATGATTGTCCGGAAAAACGTTGATGGAAGAGAAATCATCACACGAAGGTAAAACGGGAAAATTTTCATACAATCATCTAGGATAGTGACTCTAATAGGGAAGAGATCGATATATTTTCCGGACCAGAGGATTCGATACCACCAGGTATTGAAAGTGATATTGACCCGGAAAAGGATATTATTGACAACTTGCTTAACGATGATCCCATTCCTAAATTTGAGCGTTTAACCTTCGACATGGAAGCCGATGTTCCCGTGATAAACAATATTTATGAGCTTAATGAAGACGAATGTTTTGAGCCAGGGGGAGGTGAGATTAATGTTGAAGTTGACGATTCCTTCACATTTGTCATTCGGATTTTTCTCTCGTATCTCACTTACCCTAAGGTTTCTCCTTTACTTCTCTCTGTTAGCCTTAAAATACGTTGACTAATTTGGAATTACATTTATCATTTATAGTCGTGTCGGGTTAGTTTAGCTAGTCGATGTCGAGACTATAAATACCCTCTCCATACTTCCATAGAGGGGTAGAAGTTCACATTTGTAAAGTGTGAGTGTGTGTGTCTTCCTTTTTTTTCTCTCAAACACACACACACACACAACTTCTCATATTTCTTATCTTTTCTCTCTAATAAACATGGATCAATTTCTTTTCCATTTTACCATAGGATGGCATGGTACTCATTCCGATTCTTGTTGTTTGTGCTCTGTGTTTATTTGCAGGATTAACTAAATTTTCTCCAAGGACGAATGAATTCGGGGATCGAGTCAAGCTATGTGACTCGGTTACCAAAAACAAAGCGCTTCGTGGGAGGCACCCCATGCTTATCCTTCTATCTTCTTTCTTATTTCTATTGTGATGTGAGGAGGCTTGTACTCTTCCGATTCTTGTTGTTTGTGCTTGTGATTTTTTGTAGGATTGACCCAAAATTTTCTGAAGACTCTCGTGTTCGGTGTTTTGTCCCGGTCCACTCGAGCTTCCTAGCCTTTGCTTGCCATTAGTTTGGGGAAATCCGATATCCTAAGATTATTATCGACTAACATTTATCTTTTAGCATACTTGATAAACGGCTTAAGATTTGTGTGATACTTTCTCCACGCTTGGATTATGCATTCGACTTTTTGAGTTCTAGTATGGGGTTTTTAAGTCTTAGGCTAGGAAACATTGAGGACAATGTTTAATTTTAGTATGGGGTAGTATATCTTCGATATGATCTTACCTACCTTTGCCCGTTGTTCTCACGTACCCCGTTTTCCCACAAAAAATTTTAAAAAAATAAAAAAATTAAAAATTTTCAAAAATAAAATAAGTGTTTTGTCACAATTTTGACTTTCCTACTGGGTAGAATAAGAATAAATTTTGACCCGATCGAGCGTGTTGAGCTCTAGCTTGTTCCTTAACTTTTAGGCTAAGCGTTCGCGGAAATTCGTGAAGAACGAAAAATGATAGAGTTAAGTATGAGTGGGATGCTAAAACAATTTTTATGTAACGTATAACAAAAATTTTAGTCTTAGTTCAAATTTATACTTGAATTTTTCAAAAAGAAGTCTTCTCTATATATAAAAAAATATATATGTAATAATAATAAAAAAAACTGTGGGCTGATAAAAGTTTACTACCTCTTGCCGGCTCACAACCGATGTGGTAGTCTTCTAAAGGAAACCCATAGTAAGAATAAAAATCCGAGACTGATAAAAGTTTGCTGCATCTTGCCGGCTCACAACCGATGTTGTAGCCTTCTAAAAGGTTAAGGGTTACAATTGCATAAATGTTATGTTTAAGTTTAAATTAATAAATAGATCTCTTTTTGTTAAATTCAAATATGCTTTTGAACTTTGACTATTTCATTTTAAGTTTTGAAATAAGCTATGTATATACAGGAAACTTGAGAGTTTTTGAAACCTAAGATATGTGAGTCCCGATACTAGTCTCTGTGGGGTGTCAAAAGCCTGGTCACTTAGCCGCAAGGTTGGGATGTGACAAGACGAAAGTCGCTACATGTGATGATCTCGCCTTCAAACTCATTATTCTCGGGTGGAACGTGAAACATAGAATTTTGCAAAACGTTAATCCATGGTTGAAATTCAAAATAACACATTCACCTAAGATATAATAATTGTCGGGAGTGAAAAGTTCACAAATCACAAATATAAGTAGTGTTAGCATCTTTACGGATATTTAACTGTGATTTTGTTTTAAGCTTGGTTTTGAGCAAGTGAAAATTTAGGGACGATTAATTTATCCTTTTTAGGGCATTCTCGGATCAAAATGCATTTTATTCTATGATCCTTAACAGTTATGGAAATAACGAAAGTCAGAATATTCTAGGTAGTTTTCATATATAAAAAAATGGAAAAAGTTTTGAAAAATGGGAAAATCGGGTGTTTTTAAGCTTGTGATTTCTTAACTCTCTCCATAAAAGTCTTTGCTACTTTTCAAAGATTTAGTTTGGGGAAGTTCTGAGGTATTTGGTTTTAGAGCATATAATATTGCTTGAGGACACGGCAATCACTTAGTTTGGGGAATTTTGATATGTGAGAAATCACATATCCTTATTATATCCAAAATGACCCTTAAATGATCAAAATGTGCAAAAATATGCTTGTATTTGTGTATTTTGTTGTTTGTGAATGTGTAGGTACGGATATTGCAAATATCACAAGAAAACGGTCAAAACCGAACAAACAACAGACACGAGAACGGATAGAGTACAAAAGAGCCGAAAGTTTCTAGAAAAAGGTCAACAAAGTTAAGTCTTGGTCAACAATGGTCAACCCACAAAATGACAAAATCATCAGAATACCATAAAAACCCTTAATGTTAAATCATAATTCACAAATAGTCCATAAACCCTAACACCGTTATCTCCTTTTTATTAAAGAGATAACGGTCGTTATCTATTTTAACTATAAACCCTTAAAACCTTATAACCAAGCCCATTTAACTAAACCGTGGCCCATTCCTTTTATACCCAGGCCCAAGTCAAGCCCTCACACAACGGGTCAAACAACGATATAAAAAGAAAAGAAAAGGGCGCGAAATACCATTTTTACTGTTCATCATCTTCACCAATTACCCTGTGTAAAAATCAAAGGGTAAATTCTAATTAATGACGTGGTTGAAAGATTCGAGTACTAAGCAACAAGTTATCAAGCTCAAACATCACATCTCAGCTATGATTGGTCAAGAGGGATCAAGGAATGACACGTTGGATCCAAACTAACACACTCTGGAATGGATTTTTACACTAAAAATAGGCAAAAAGAAGCACAAAGCTTCTGACACAAGGATTGCCACGCTGGCAATCCGTGTAAGCACATTTAATCTAACGGTGAAGATTGAAGAGCCAATGATTGCAAGGAATGAAGGGTGATGATCAAGACCAAAGGGAACGCGTTCACAAGGCCTAGAAGCATCCATTCTCTCCTATAAATACATGACCTCCTTCACTCACAATTGGGAAATATCTAGTGTAGCTTAGTGTAGACGTATTTTAGTAATTTTTAGCTTAAATGTCATTTTAATTCTTGTAATTTCCTTTTTAAAAGCATTGTAATTCATATTTCAGTAATAAAATTATAGTTCACTTCTAAACTTGTGATTTGATTTGCTTTTGCTTAATATGCAAAATGGTTTAAATAAGCTCTTAACTGTTCAATAAGCTTTTAATAATCTGTCATAAGCTAGCTACACTCTTATTTAGGATTTTAAAGCTTAAATGAGCTTATTATCTCTCAAAATCTCCAATCAAATTACCTCAGCTTATTTTGGAAGGGAAACCAGTCATGGAAGGGTTTTCAAGACAATACTAGCTTATCTAAGATAAGCTAGAGCTTGTTGATGGCTCAAAAGAGCATTTATAAGCCTTGTTTGTGCAAAGGCATCTTGTGAGTTCATATTTATCTCTTTTATAGCTTAAAACTGCTCTATAGTTTAAATTCTGCTTAAATTAGCTTAATATTTGTTTATTTCTGTTTAAATTTGCTTAGTAGTGCTTATTATACTTGTTTAATGCTTATTCAGTTAATTAGATAGTTTAGATCTTAGTTTTTTAAAATCTGTCATAAAATCAGTGAAAAACCAAAAATATTAGCATAATTGAGTAACTTATTATTCTGGCTTATTTTTTTTATTAAAAGTTGTTCTTTAGGTCTGTTTTTAGCTTATCATTGTCTGGTATTTGCAATTTGTACCATAATTCTCAAATTCATAAGCTAAAAATAAGTTTGAGACAATTAAAGGGGTGTTTGGGACAGTAGGTATAATGGGTGAAAACAGGTCAAAACCTGTTTTATACTTTTGATGCAACTTTGATTAGGTAAAATTAGTCCTAAAATTCAGTTTGGTTAGGTTTTTAAGTGTTAAATCTCAAAATCAAGGTTTTAAGAGTTCATTGTGTGAATTTGTTAAGTTGTAGCTTATTTTAGTTGCTTATTTGATTATGCTTTAGCTATTTGTGTTTTTGTGTTGTTTTGTGTTTATAAATATGTTAAAAAGGTTAGAAGCAAAGCTCTAAACCTGCAAGATAGTTTTGAGTATTTGCCAAAACTGACTTAGATTGTTAAGTGTTAAAAATTTGAGAAAATGCTTTTTCTCATGCTTATTATTGCTTATTGTGAATTTCAAAATGCTTTTGGATGATTGATTATTGTTCTTTGAGGTCCAAATTTAATCTGTTTAAAGGTCTAAGATCCATAAGAACCCTTTTGTTTGCTTATTTTTAAGCTCAAAATTGTTGTTTTTTAAAACCCATGCCCGGCACCAGGGCACTTTAGTACTTTTCATTTGTCTTTTTTATTGCCTATCTTTATTTCAAACCAAAATGTCTTTACTGAATCTAAAAGCCCATAAGCCAATCTTTCAAATGGTGTATGTTTCAGGTCCATAAGGATCCATCTTTGAGCTTATTTTTAAGCTCAAAAGTGTCCTCTTTGCTGTTTGTCTGCCTGTTTTTGACTTAAGTGCTAATTTGCTTATTTGTGCTTTTCTGCTTAATTTCCTAGCTTATTTAGGTTTAAGTCAATTTTAGCTTATTTCAGTAGGTTTAGAACTTATTTGCATATTAGCTTAAAAATCTTAAGTTTTTTTAGCTTTTTAGTACTTCTGTTGTTTATAGATTTTTCCAGCTTAATGTCCTTGCTTATTTTTATTTGTTTTTGCTTATTAGGTTTAGTATTAACCTCGTCTTAGCTTATTTTCCTTTGTGTTTTGCTTTTTAGTGCTTAAATTGCCTAAATAGTTAGCATTTTAAGCCTTTAAGAGTAAAAAACATTTCTGTCTTATTTAGCTTATTTCTGTGCTTATTTGTGGTTTATAAAAATAGTTGTTTTGCAAAAATTGCTTATTTATTGCTGTTATAAAAGTTTTAAAAAATGGAATTTGAAAAAACATTTGGGAGTAGGGAAAGTCCCGGGTGAGCAAGGCTCGAACCCGGGACCTCAACCCCACAACCAAACGTTTTATACACACACACTCTACCAACTCGTCCTTAGGTCTTTTTCACTATAAGTTTGTAAAGTTTATTATTTATACACGTTTTGAGCTCTTTTGTATAATAAGTTGTTTTAGCTTATTTCACAGCTTATTTGATAAGCTGTTTTCACCACTTCATTTTTCTTAAATTCCTCGCTGTTCAAGCTACTTTTCATGATTTTTCTAGTTTTTTTATAAATTGTTTAGTATTTTTTATATTTAATCTTCATTAAAATCATTTTTAATTCATAAAAAATAGAAAAATAATCAAAAAAATATAATTTTTTTAGAAAATTTTCTTTTAACATTTAG
>BQNB010160055.1:0-12544 GCA_026074375.1 Tanacetum coccineum | reverse complement strand
ATAAAGAAAACCTTGAAGTAACTCTGATTTCTGTGTTATTATTCCGTTGTGCAAGTTTATTAATCATTGTTACTGTATCCTAGATAAGTCTTAATAACGATCTAAGGAGTCGTAACGATCTCCACATAGGCAATTCCTGAATTTTAAAAGAAGAACATGAAGAACATCTGAAGTTAATCTTATAGCTACTTAGGAAAGAGGAATTTTACGCCGAATTCTCTAAGTGTGAATTTTGGATCCGAAGAGTACAATTTCCTGGACATGTAATTGATAGTCAAGGCATACACATTGACCCTACTAAGATTTAAACTATCAAGGATTAGGCTACGCCTAGAACCCGCACAAAGATACATAAATTTTTTGGTCTTGCCGGTTATTACAAGCGATTTATTGAAGGATTTTTTTAGATAGCTAGGTTATTGACTAAACAGACTCAAAAGAATAAGAACTTTGATTGGGAATGAAATCAAGAGTCAAGCTTTTCGACTGCTGAAAACGAAACCCTGCAGTGCACCGATATTAACATTATCAGAAGGACCGATACTATAATTCTAGGGTGTACCTTTTTATTAAACCACCCGTTACCCATACATTTTTCTCAGACACCGCATCATTGAATAGCACAAACTAAATTTCAGGACGAAATTTTCTTAACAAGGGGAGACTGTGACAACCGACAATTTTGAGTTAACATTTATCTATAAACTTGAACGTTTTATTCCAAACAAGCAAATTTTAGACTTTACGTATGATCGTTAGGTTATCCCATGTATAATGAGAACCACGTTTGGAAGTTTTCTGCTACTAGACTAAGTTTAGTCTACGTTAAGCAACTACATTATTATTTAGATAAGCATGACAGCTTACGACATCATAGATTACGACACCTTGTTCTTTCTGTGATAATAATTCAAACATAAACACAACGCGGTCGTCAACATGGCTCTCTCTCTCTTCAAAAGTTGTTCTCAAGCACTTGATCAATCAATCAAATCATATATGGTGGTGACGTTAAATTTGTTTATTTTTAGATGAGTTACCTAATTGTGACTTCACTACGTTAAATTTATGTTTTGTTTTCAGACAAATTGTGTAATAATTTTTGACTATGTTAAATTCAAAATATGTATTAAGATAATATATTTAGTGATATATTAACTACATGAAATTTTTGTATAAAAGTGAGGTGTGTCATGTTTACGTAAGTGACTTACTCATCGTACTACGATCATATACATCAATCTTTGTCTCTCACAATTGCTACAATAACCATTTTTTATTTTAAAAATAATAATATAATAATCCTAATAAACATAACACATAATTAATAAATATTTAAAGTGCTTAGTCATTTTTGCCAGACGCGTGTCTTTCTCACAGATCCTACTCAAAACAAACACAATAGACAAACACAACAAACTCATATCTCTTTTCTCTCTCTCGCCTAAAACACACACACACACACACACCCACCGTAATACAAAGAAGGTAAAAGTTGAGAGTTATGTAACTCAGTTTGAAGGTTCAAAAAATAAGACTTCACAATCTAAGGTTCTTAATCTGTTTTGTAACCTTATAAACCCTAATTTCTTGGTTTTCGTTTTTATACACTAGAATTTAGGGGTTTTTTTTCTTTGATTAAGGATTTCTTTTTAGATTGTTCAATCTTGGTCATGCATGTGGGCATTTTTTTATTGAAAGTTAACTTATTTATAAAAAGTTTGTATTTTTATTGATGGGTTTTTGTATGATTGCAATTTCGAATGTAAATGATGCTCGCAGTATGATTGTTGACGCGAAATGAGTGGAGGAGAGACATATGTATAGGGTATGTATTTCTGTAATGTTTAATATATGGTTCGTTAAGTGTATAAGATTAATTTTTTTATGTTTTGGGGTTTAATATTGCTTGCTGAAACTGTTTTTATGCCTGTTGTGTTTTGATGCTTCAAATAAGCAGTTTTGTAGTGTTTGGGATTTGTTTGTGCATGAAAAAAACTTTTCCACGACGATGTGATTTGCAATTAATATTTCTTAGGAGTGTTTGTGAATTGTGTTCTCAAAACAAATTTTTCGTTTACAAAGGGATGTATAGGATTGCAAGAATATACTACGAGATACTTATGTAGCTGTCTTATGCACCTTGGATTACACTAGCCGTAGTAAACGGCATCATTTTAAATTAGAAATTAATAAACCTCGTTATTATATATATATATATATATATATATATATATATATATATATATATATATATATATATATATTGTCAGAAATTTAGTCAATTGTGGGAATTGGATCATACTTAGAAATGGGTTTGGAGGTACGGAGTGTACACCATCAATTCATTGATTCTCCCTGACTCTTTTAGTGGTAAGCTTAATGTCTATTAAATGGGCGGTTTTAACATTTAATGTTTGTAACAATACCTATTAAATGGGCGGTTTCAAGTTTGACTTAATGACCATAATTATGGTCATGTAACCACTGCATTTATGAAAGAGATTATGAGATTAACTGGCCAATTAATGCTCATAAATCCTTTGACTAGGAGTTACAACTCTTTTGATTAAGAGTTGACATCCCTATAAATAGAGATGAACATTTTTGCATGAAACACACACCAACAGAAAACCTAAACACTTAGAAACAAAAGGGTTCTTGATTTGTGCCTAAAACAAAAACTACACTTGGTTTTATCCTAAGGAGGTATTTGTGATACCCAGGCATAGGGTCGAATAATCTTCTTTGAAAAGTGATTACACGACTTCAAGTGATATCCAGTAACCATCTTTGGTAATTAGCTAGGCTATTGATTATCTTTACCCTGTTCTGGGCTCACAACAACCAATAATCAAAGATGATTATTTTGTGATAATCAATGGCTACTGCTGCTATAAAACACATGGCTTCAAACTTTGCCAATATTGACAAGTTTAAAGGGGTGGACTTTAGAAGATGGCAAAAAAAGACGCACTTCTTGCTCTCCAGCACGAGTTTGGTGTATGTGATGACTACTCATATTCCTGAAGATGGTGGTGATGATGCAACCGTGGAACAAATCAAGGCGAGGGCCAAGTGGTACATTGATGACTATGTCTGTAGAGGTTTAATTCTCAATGGTATGTCTGATTCCTTGTTTGATATTTACCAAAATGTTGAATCTTCCTAAGAACTATAAGATTCCATAGAGGCCAAATATATGGCTGAGGATGCATCAAGTAAGAAGTTCCTTGTTAGTAATTTCACAAATTACAAAATGATTGATTCAAGACCAGTTATGAAACAATACGATGAACTTCTTGGTATGGAAGATTTACACAACACCAAATGAACATGGATGACGCTATTCAAGTCTCTTGTATCATTGATAAACTCCCTCCTTCTTGGAAAGATTTCAAGCACAACTTGAAACATAAGAAGGAGGAGTTAACTCTTGTTGAGTTGGGCAATCATTTGCGCATTAAGGAGTCCCTCAGAATGCAGGATGATGACAAGCCAAAGGGAAACAATGTTGTTAGTCCATAGTAATTGGACGTGGTTGTGTAGATCTTAGATTTAGTTCTAGAAAGATTGTTTCCTTGTTTAATATTTTGCATGTTCCTAATATTAAGAAAAATTTGGGTTCAAGTGGTATTTTGATAATTATGGTTATAAACAAGTAACTAAATCTAATAAATTTGTTTTGTCTAAACATGGTGTGTATATTGGTTTTGGCTATTTATGTAATCAAATGTTCAAACTTAATATTGTTACTGATATTGGTAAATCAGCCTTTATGTCAACCTTTGAACTGAATGACTTAATCATATGGCATGCTAGACTGGGCAATGTCCACTTTAAAAAAATGCAAGATATGTCTAACGATGGGTTAATCCCTGCTTTTGACATGGACATTGAAAAGTTTAAGACTTGCATGCTGACAAAAATTACTAAGAAACCATTTTAAAATGTAAAACGTGAAACTGAAGTTTTAGAGCTGATATATAGTTACCTATGTGATTTGCATGCTACTCCCTCATTAGGGAATAATAAATACTTTGTGATATTTTGTAACAATTCACATTTTCACATCTTGTTACGTCAATAAATATTCAACTATTTATTTTAAACTTCTACGCGTTTGCTTTTAATTTTTATCGTTAAGTTAAATCGCGTAAACTAAAAATCAACAATCAACGTAAACGGGCACCAAACAAATTAAAATTTACGTCAAGCAAGCAATATATTATTTTTACGAAAGTAATAATCAACTTTTTATATTTTATTTTTATTGGTCACGTAAAACGTTTACTTTTCGCAATTAAATACATTTAGGCATACCTAGAAGCACCAATACCTATCTATACTCAACCAAATACCCACAATTATACCCAATACTCAAAAATTATACAAATTCCTTATATATACATACATAGGGCCGGATTCATAGAGAAAAACACAAGGAAGATATTTATTTTGAAGACTTTCTAATATAACACATGTTGTATAAACTTACAAGCAAACTTTCTTACATTTACCAACTAGTTCTTACACCTCCCATTCTTTCTTACACCAAAACCATGCCTTTCTTACACAATGGTCATTCAATGTCTAACCATGGTTAAGTTAATGTAACCATTAGCTAGTTAGGACTTGCTATAAAAGGCATACTATGCAAGTAACTTCACACACTTCATTTCTATAAGAAAAACTTCACTCATTTCTCTTGTTTTCTCTCCCTATCCCACGGCCAAACATCAAAACCCTAAATAATCCATACAAAATTTATTTACAACATATACAAGTGTTCTAACAACATATCTAAGGTATACCAAGAAGGTTTGAAGGCTTGGTTTAGTGTTTGCAAGGGTTAAGCAAGGAAGGTTTAAGATTAGGGTTTTCTTTGGATTAGGGTTTTCTAAGACTTGGAAGCTAGGGTTTGTTTGCTAAACAAGGGTTTAGACATTATTGTTCATCATCATACTTCATATTAAGGTTATCTAAAAACCTTAATCTCTTTACATTCATGATTTTATGTGTATATAATGACTATGTAGTTAATCACCATCTAGGAAACTTATTTACATGAAACATGGATTTTTACTTGTGATCATGGTATGATATACTTTTACATATGTTATATGGATGTTAACATCATGTGGGAATGGAAATATAAGTATTGTACAAGTGTGGTTTATGTATAAAAAGTATATATAAACTAGTTACCTTAAAAGTGTACTTATTAAAGTTTATGAACAAATAAGTATGTAGACTTGTGGATCTTGTGATTCTTGGATAATATTTGGACAAATAATGGACTAAGGACCTTAAGTATGTAAGACATGTGGTATAAGACATGGTAGAGGACTTGTAACAAAGTTACTAAACTAAAAAGTTACAAAAACAAGTTTTAAACACATTTTATGTAAAAATCTTAAAGGGTCTGATCAAATTCGAAAAATAAAGTGTTCATTTTATATTTTTATCAAATACTACATGTTACAAGGATCGTAGGCATATAAGGAACTTGAAAAACCGAGTTATAACGAAGAAGATACGCCATTTGTAAGTTATACGATAATTAATGCTTTTATAAAAGAAATTTTATAAAAACTTATTTGATTTCACTTCTGATAAAATGGATGATTATTTTTCACAGAAAGTATGTATTTTTAGGATTCTAAAACATTAAGAATCATAATTTTTGGATCAATAATGAAGGAGTTATGAATTTCACAAGTTTACGATAATAAATACTTTTATAAAAATAATTTTATAAAAGTTACTGTTCACATCAGGTATTTTATTTTTGGAAAATGTTTAATTAAATAGAACTTTTAATTACGAAGACGTGCTCGAAAGAATCACTAAAATCGAGGTTAAAACGAATAAGATACGACATTTACGAGTTTACGATAATTAAGTTTATAAAAATAAATTGGGTAAAGGCCGTTTATTACCAACTTACTTTTCCATTTGTACCGTAATGACCAACTTACTTTTTTTTGTACACATTACACCAACGTACTTGATTGTTTTGTGATAATATCACCCAGATGACCGGTTAGATATCCACGTATTAATTTATTTAATTTTTTATTTCCAATTCAGTAAAAAGAGTCCACCGTGGCAAATACATACCACCTCCCCTTCATTATACCGACCCGTTTTTACCTATTAAACCCCTACATTCATCACCTCCCCTTCATTGTACCGATCCCCAATTAATAACTTAACCCTAAAAGCTTCCCAACCCAAAATTAAAATTATGTCTTCAATTAGTTACGATGGCATCATCCCTACAGAGTGCAAGTGTAATCTCCCCTTGATTGAACACACATCATGGACTCTCACAAATCCTTGCAGGCGTTTTCTTGTGTGCCCCAACAGATACGTAAGTTTAGTTCTTATTGATCACATTGTTTTCTTGGTTTTTGATTAATGATGTTTTTAATAAATGTTGAATATATCATCAGAAAGCTGGTGTGAGAAAGTGTAACAAATTTGTCTGGTATGATCCTGAGTTGGATAATTCATGGTATAGAGAACATTTGTATCACATGTATGGACAGCTTCATCCTCATCAAATGCAAGACATTGATACTGAGATAAGAAGCCAAGAACTATTGATGATCCTTCAAGATGACTTTGCTAGGCTACAAGATGATCACAGACAAAGCCAAAAAAATGCAAGCTTTTGGAAGAAAACGTTCATGATCTTTTTAGCCTTGGTGTTTCTTGTTTATGTAATGAATTAGGTGTAATAGCTATGTAATAGCTAATCTTTTGTGTAGGTTTGTGGGTAGGTTTGTTATGTAATGAATTTTATGTAATCATGTTTTATGATATGAATGTGTTTTAGGAATGATAATTCGAATATGTTGAAGGTAAGAGGTGCACATTGTATTGCTTATATATGCACAGACAATCACAGACAATCTAAAAAACAAACCACCAAAGGGACTTGGGAACATAACACTTTATGTGCACATGGTTTATGGACAAGATTAACAAATTAACCATTAAACAATGGGTCCTGCATTTCCTTGATTAATGGTGGTCAAAAGTGTTACATTGTTTAAGACACAAAAAGCCAAGATAACATGCAAGGCCCATAAAACCTGCATTTAGCACATGTAATTGTCTACCACTTTTGACCCATACATAACAGGAAAAAAAGTTAAGTTCCTAAACATTCATTACAGTTCATGAAACAGCCAAATGATTACTCTTCCACATCAAAAGCCTTGTCAGGAGTACTACCAGTTCCAAATTTGTCAAACTGAAAAGGCTTGTTCAACTTCATATTGGCAATTCTTTCAGATCTGCCACGATTCTTATGGTGGATCCTAATGCCATCTACACTTGATGGTGGCCTTCCTCTTTTCTTTTTTGGTGCAGGTCCATCTTCAATTGATATGCCTTGTTCTGGTGCAGGTCCATCTTCAACTGATGCTTTTGCTTTGCCTTTATCCACAGCAGGTCCATCATCACTTGTCTCCTGTTCAGGTGCTTCATCAACATCTGCAACACTAACAGTTGTGTCCACAACCCATACTCCAGATTGTTGAGTGGGTTGGGAATGGATGCTTGGGATAAAAACTTCATGGTACTGCTGATTCATAGGTGCTTCTTCCATGGATTCTTCTGGCCAATTTGCAGGATTAAAGTAATCATTCTTTTCTTCATATTCCTGTTCTTCTCTTCTTTCCTTGTCCAACTTTTCTTGTTCAGCATCTATTTTAGCTTGTTCTCTTGCTTGTTCTTCCATACATTCCCTAAATGCTTGTTCATCTAATTCCAGTTGATATTCCTGCACAAACAACATTGATTCAGCATAATGTAGTGTTTAACCTAAGCATGGTATAAGCATGGTATAACATACCTGTTCAGCAGTTAAAATACCACAACTACTTGAGCTTGGAAATACACCACCTCTCTCACTACCTCTTCCAGCCCTTCCACCACCCCTTTTACCTTCTCCACCGCTCTACCACCACCCCTTCCACCACTTCCACCAGCTCTACCACCACCCCTTCCACCACTAACACTACCAGCATTTACACCACTACCACTAGCATCATTTACACCACTACCACTACCACTCCCATCATTGCCATCACCTCTACCAGATCTACTACCACCCCTAGATGCACACTGCCCCACAAATACTTGCTTATTCCTACCAGGTGGTTTTTTTACATGATGCCTTATTGTGACCCTTTTCCCAACAATTCTTACATGTCATAGTCCTACCCACCCTACTTACCTGGCTCCCACTAGTTTCACCTGGGGCTGGAATTCTTTTTTTCTGAGGTCTGCCGGGCATTTTTCTTATTATTGGTGGTAAAGGTGGAACATCATTAGTCCTCTTCCACATATTTGTCCCAAACACAGGTTTAATGGAAAACTGATATGCATTAAACCATGCCTCCCTACTATACCAATGGCTAACACCTGCATCTAAGTCAGTCCCAACATGCATGTAGCCTGCCACAGCATGCACACAAGGGATACCACTTAATTCCCACAGCCTACATTGACATACCTTGTGTTGCAGACTCACACCATAACTCTGATCACCTTTTCTTACTTCCAACTCCTGGAATCCACTTGGATATACAACCCACTCTCTGTAATAAAATAACAGTTTAGTTAGTATATAAATAATTTTATAAATATATACAACAGTTCATGTATTTACCTTTGTTTCTCCTTGAGTATCTCTAACCTCTTCCTTATACTTGGTGTGTTCTGTTGTCTTCTAAGGTGATGAAGCAACTTATTCATTGCACTAATTTTGCATAATGTACAACCTATCTCCTCACATGGTGATATTGGATCAATTCCTTGGACCAAGATTGCTTATTAAAAAAACCTTTTTACAGAGATTCATTTCAAATGCTGCCAAATCTCTTGTCCATCCAAAGAAAGCCACTTGTCCACGAGTTGGGATCTATTTGGATTGAGATAGTCATATGCATTGGCATCTAAGAGTTTTATCTGGTCAATAATTTGTAGAAACTGCTTTTGTTAAGTGTACAAGAGAAGCTGCCAGCCAAAATAGTCTTGATTATTGCTACCTCTGTACTTTTTCTTGAAACTTTCGATATATATGTCTTGTACAATTTCTGTGCTCTGCCTATGGTAACCAATCATTGACAGCATCAATTAAAACCCTTACAATTGACAAACAAATTATATTAGACAGTTGTTAGTTATTCATAGTATTTCAAAAAATTAGAACGTGTATAATATAATACCTTGTGTGAATCTGATATGATTGTAATGCCTGTTCCATCATTCAAACACAGATCATCATGCAACAGATGCAAGAACCAACCCCAATTGTCTGCATTCTCAACCCTTACTACAGCCCAAGCTATGGGATACATTTGGTTGTTTGCATCCCTTCCATGGTTGTTAGTAGTTATCCCCTGTTGTAGCTTTTAAAAAAACACCCATCCAACTATTACCTTCCCTAACCCAGCTACCAAACATCCTTCCCTCCTTTAAAGACAGATGTCTCCTCTTGAAAGATACAGACCCATTTTCAGATTCATACTACATCTAGATGTGCTTGTAGAACCAGGGTTTGAGTCTAGTATTGCTTGCCTATACTGATAAAGTTTTGCATAATGCTCTATAAGGCCTACCCTCATGATCAAATAATGCCAACTGTTTTGCTCTCTTCACTGTCCCACCATCACAATCAATCATGAACTTGTGTCTATTGGCATCTCTCACTTTCCTTAAACGGTATACACTGGTATCTCAAATGATTTCTTTAAAATAGTGCCCAGCAATCCATTATAGGTGAACATGAGATCCTATGTTGTAGTTTCTACATCATTTATGTTTCTGTTCTCCAGTGACTTGATTGAAATGAGTGCTCCCTAGACATCCATGAAGCATACAATCTAAAAGGACAATTAACTTTTTTAGAATTTTAAGTATCTGTATCTTTGTCCATTTAGGAGACTGACTAGTACCCTCCCCAGATTTTGAATCAGGTATCTTCTTAACAGGTTTCTTAACAAGTTTCTTAACAGGTTTCTTAACAGATTTCTTACTAGCTTGGTTACCCTCATCCCCTCTAAACAACCTAGTCCTAACCTTTTCATGGCATCACTCTATGTTTATTCTCTTTTTTTCCTGCACATCTTCCCTCACAATATTTCTACCTAATAAAACCAAGACTTGTCTCCAGTCATTTTACATGTTACCAAAGTTGGTAACATGGCAACACCATAGTTTGCCAATGCCATCTTTAACTGGTGTGGGGTCTCAAACCTCATGCCTAAGATTGGTTCCATCTTATCCCAAGGGATATCAGGGTCAAAAGCTGGATAAACAACCCCCTTTTTTACCTTATAGACAAGATCTATTTGGTTGTCATCTGGATCTACTTGTGGTGTTTCCTCATTCACTCCAAACTCAACATGACCCCTAAACAGAACCCTAGCACTGCATAACTTAGTCAAGAATGGGTCTTGTGTAGTAATGTTCTTAATCACAACACTATCATCTCCCTCGGTATGAAAGTCTACATTTTCTATCTCTTCCAAATCATCATCACTATAATGATAGTCATCATCACTAGAATCTAATTCAGCTTTGATCCTAGTATTTCTCAGTTCCTCATTTCTATCCCATTTAACCATTTCCATGATATCATACCCAAAATGATCAACATACATATCAATCTGAAACCCATTATCATAACCTACCTTCAACATATCCACAATATCCTGGTCTGACTTAATTTCCCTAATGGAAGTTAACTTAGCACCACTTTTACAATAGTAAACCTTTTCAAAACCATTAGGAACTAACCTTTTAAGAATTTCCAATAGATGTACATATGTCATCTCATCAAAGTTTGTATCAGTCAACACTTTGCATTGTCCCTGAAAGTATATCATAGGACATGAAGTGAAAAGGCCATCATAGTAGAGATTAACAGTAAATACATCTTTCTTTGCTTTCTTTCTTTTTGGTTCACCTGCAATTACGTTATTAAAAAAATTAGGGTTCATATGCAGTTACGTTATTTACAAAATTAAACATATCACAATTGCTAATGTCATAATTGTTACCTTTTGCCATAAGAATTAATGAGCAATCAATCTGGTGGATTTGTAATTAGGGTTCATATGAGGTATACGATTTGGGGATAAAGTGTGTGTGAAATGTGTGAAAAAAAGGGGGAAAAGTTAACCCTAAAAAGTGAAGACTTTGACTTTTTTTTTAGTGGAAATCATATCTGGAATTTACACGTAAGAATTAATTAAATCTTTTTTACACCGTAGAATGTTAATGCCAGCGTGCCAGTAACAAGTTGTGATATTGGTGATGTCAACCAAAATTTGAAAGTAAATTGGTGTAATGTGTACAAAAAAAAGTAAGTTGGTCATTACGGTACAAATGAGAAAGTAAGTTGGTAATAAACGGTCTTTACCCGACAAAATAAGAAGTAGAAGATTAGATTATTTTTTAGGGAAAATTTCCAAAAGGGTCCAATGACCAAAGTGAAAATGTCATTATATCCTATAAAAACTCAAAATATCAGTCAACTTAAAGAAGAAATTGACACGTGTCTATTATTTTAATAATTAAGTACAAATAGATTGTCTAAAAGCACAATAGGTTGTTCAAAAAATTTGTACTTTAATATTAAAAAAAAAGACACGTGTTAATTTTTTTTTAAGCTGCCCAGTTGCCCGATCTATTTTGGAAAAAAACTTTTGTTTGGGATAAAGTGACATTTTCACTTTGATCTTTAGACCTTTTTGAGAATTTTCCTAATTTTTTATCAAGGGATTCACTGGTTTAAGGGGTGGAACGGTACTGTTGCATCGGGTCCTTTTTACTTTGCCCCATTTGCTCATGTTTGCTCTAATAATTGACCTAAAATTAAATCATTTGTCCAATTGCCTTACAAACACATATGCGATTTACGCGACTTATACAGCTTCATAAAAAACAAAACCTGTTTTGCAAAAAAAATTGTCTAAGTCGCATGACATTTCTTGAAGCAATTGGTCAAATTGTTTAATTTTATGCATTCTTTGGAGCAAACATGAGCAAATGAGGCAAAAATGTAATTGGCACTTATACACCGACCAAGGAATGGTCCATTGATAAGGCGCCCTAATGACAACATTTCAAAACTTCATAGAACACTCAACTCCATATTAGGGCAAATTTTCAAAATAGACCGGTCGCTTAAAGTGTGTATTTTTTTTCTAGACAAAAAGAACTTGACTTCTCAAAATAGACCAGTCGCTTAAAATGTACCTTTTGTGTAAGTAACCTTTCAGAAATGTTTTTGGACGACCTACTTTAAGTCTTTTTTTTGTACTTTTCAGAAAAATTACTTACACAAAAAATATTTTTAACAGGTCGCTCAAAAATATTTCTGAAAAGTTAGTTACACAAAAAATACATTTTTGAGTGAGTGGTCTATTTTGACAAATGTAAGTTTTTTTTTCTAAAAAATGTTACACTTTGGGCGACCGGTGAATTTGCCCACAAAATAAACCAAAGCACATGTTCGAAG
>BQNB010160054.1:0-14845 GCA_026074375.1 Tanacetum coccineum | reverse complement strand
GTTTTTATGTTTTATATATTTTATTCATTTTTATAACCTTCTTTATTGTATGTTTATATATTTTTTCTTTTTTTAATAGCTCTTGTATCTGGATTCAACAAAATTTGATCTATTTATTCGTCAACGACGTGCTATTCAAAACTGGACAACAACGACAGGAGTTAGAAATCCTGGAACAAGTTATTGGTAAATTAGATTTGCATGGGGCACGGACCGAATCTGAATTAGATCAAACCGAAGGTTTTTATGATGTTTGTGACAATGTGAGTCGGACTCGTACTTCATCTGTTCTTCCTACTGACAAAAAGGTTTGACTGTTTTTTTATGTCAAGTATAGTATATTTGGTTTTGTGTTTTTTTGTTTTTTGTTTGACTTTGATTTATGTGAAATGGTGATTTTGGTAGAATCATATGTGATTTTGGTAGAATCTCATGTGATTTTGGAAGAATCATATGTGTGATTTTTTATGTCAAGTATAGTATATTTGGTTGCTTTTTTTTGTTTTTTGTTTGACTTTGATTTCTGTGAAATGGTGATTTTGGTAGATTCATATGTGATTTTGGTAGAATCATATGTGATTTTGGTAGAATCATATATGATTGTTGGTGCAAATCATATGTGATTTTAGTAGAATCATATGTGATTCTAGTAGAATCATATGTGATTTTGGTTGAATCATAAATGATTGTTGGTGCAAATCATATGTGATTCTCACTTTAGTTTTTATTTGTTTGCAGAGTTTTTGTAGTATGATTGAGCAAAAGATTTCAATGATATCTGTTGAGAAGATTGCACTTCAAGATCTTTTGAAAAGGGCTAATGTAGAATTCCCAAATGATGAAAAAGTTATTGAGCTATGTGAGAAATATAGAAGACTTTTCAAGGAATCTATATTTGTTAAAGATTTCAAAGCTCATACAGATGATTTTGATAATAATGACGATGATGGAGGAGGCAAAAATGAAGATCATGGTTCCGATAATGTTGGGAAGAAAAAGGAGTCGGCGGCTAAGGATGTTGTGAATGCCAAGAAAGATGGCGTGAATGCTGAGAAAGATGGCGTGAATGATGTTCAAGAGGGTGAGGCTGGTGTTAATGAAGAACCAGAAGATATGCTTGAAGAAGAAACTTTCACGCAGTGGATTGATAAAAATATCGATTAGGTTGGGGAGGTGATTGACTGTCTTTACGATGCATATTATGAAGTACATTGTTTTAACTTTTTGAATTTTTATAATTTGTTCTTTTTTGAATTTTACAATGCATATTATGATCTAACTAACAAATTGTTATGATTCAGGATGATTTGTTTGTGTGGCCTCGGGCTGTTCAGTCGATAACAGCTGTGTGTCCTTAGACTCCTCAACGAGTGGTTACTCCTTCATCTCTTAATAAAAGTATTGTTAAGCCATCCGCTTACCTGAAATATCCTTACATAAATAAGAGGACAAAGGTTATTCCTCTCATTAAGAGGCTTGAGTTTGTGTTGGGTAATAGCTTGTTTGCAATGCAAGGCGATAAGTAGTAAGTTCACTTCCATTTATTTTGCATCTTTTATGTAAACTGAAACTAGTAGAATCACATTTGATTTTTAATGAATCACATATGATTTCTTATGAATCACATGTGATTTTTCTAATTCATATGATTTTTTATTTTTAGCGAAACTATGTTTCAAACTCGTTCGGGTCACGATCTATCATCTGTTCATTTGAACATGGAGACATTGGCACCAAGATTGTGGATAGATGCCAATGATATTGACTGTTGGGTAGCAATCTTGAATCATGAAGAATTAGTTAGAGGTTGTCCGTCACCAAGAAGGCATTTTTTTCCAACCGGTTGTATTGTACGTTTTTATTCGACTTTTTTAATTTTTTATTAATAGTTGTTTTTATTTATAATTTTTTTTTGTAACACTGACAAAAGCTATAATCAAAGGGACTATTGATAAAGAACAGCAGTGGAAAGTGTTCTTAGATGAGATTTTAGCTGAGTTCAATCATGATGTTTCTTCTATTTCCCTTTCTGAAGTTGATTTGGTAAATACTCTTTTCGTTACAAATATAATTTTTGCATAATATTTTACGTTTTTGTATCTATATTTTACTTTTTTTTAAATAGGCTTTTTTTCCTATTTGTGCTTCTGGACATTTTTATGTTGTTGTGTTCCACCTTAAGAGTCCATCAGCGATGATCATACTTGATAATAGTGATTGTGGAGAGACCTATAACTCAAAGTACAAAGCAGTTTGTGAACCTCTGGTAAGTTTATTGAAAATCACATGTAATTTCTTATGAATCATATGTGATTTCTTATGAATCATATGTGATTTGTCATGAATCATATATGATTCACAAGAAATCACATATGATTTTCACATATGTTTCATACTTATGTTTTTATATTTGTACAATTTTTAACTTTCTTTTTTTTTTGTAGAAAAAGTTTTTTGCCAGGCATTTGAAAAACTACAATCATCCAAAACATATTTCTGATGCTAAATTGAAACATCGCATTCCAAAGTTAAAATGGAATACTACAAAGAATCATTCAAATTATGGAGTATTCACGATGATCCATTTGGAGCATTACTTCGGTAAACCGGTCGGACAATGGGATTTTGGTTTGTGTGCAAAATTAGATGAGCAGGTTTCGATGTTGAGGCGCATAAGGTTCAAGATTGCTGCCAAGATTTTGTTGCATGAGTTGAATGTCCATGCAGAAAAGATGTTTGATTTGACGTTCAAGTTTGAGGCTGAGAACAATGAACAAACAAGGATTTTAATTATTGTCAATACAATCAAGAACAGGGACGAGCGTAATCCAGCTAAGACGAAGTCACTTGGATAGAACTGATGGAAGTCTGATGTGTTAGAACTTATGGTAGTACTTTAGTTAAAAACTGATGGTAGTCTGATGGGTTAGAACCGATGGGTTAGAACTGATGGTAGTCTGATGTGTTAGAACTGATGGTAGTATATGTAGTTAAAAACTGATGGTAGTCTTTTTGGTAATCACTGATAGATGCTGATGTAGTATTTGAACAAATAGTCATGGTAGTATTTTGGAAAACTTGATGGTATATCCTTATCTTATTAGTATAAAATGGATTTTACCTGCTACTTTGATGATTTTTTTTACATCTGTATGAATGATTTAGTTTGATTTTATACCTGCTACTTTGATGAATCACATTTGATTCCTCAGAAATCATATGTGATTCTAATATATCACATGTGATTTGTTAGAGAATCACATGTGATTCTGATAAATCAGATGTGATTGTTTAACGAATCATATGTGATTTTTGAGAATAGTATTAAACACATGCTACTTTGATGAGTGATGTGATTTTTGATGAATTACATGTGATTCCTAAGAAATAAATTTATGCTACTAAAATCACATGTGATTTGTTAGAAAATCCCAATCTCTAAGTGATTTCTGAGAATAACATCAAATAAAAATTAATTCAATCTAATATAGATAAATTTAGATCCTCATATCACTTTTCTAACAGTTCAACAAAATTAAAGATAAAACCAAATCTAAATAAAGTATGAATGAAAAAACGCAAATCTAAATAAAGATATTTCAAGAAGCATTAGTTGCTTCTTCAGAAACAATTGCCGTTGTTGTTGCTTGTTTAGTAGCAGCTGCAGTTGTCGCTCCTTGTTCAGCAGCAGTTGCAGTTGTCGTTGCTTTTTTAGTAGCGGCTGCAGTTTTCGTTCATTGTTCACTAGCAGCAGCAGCAAGTGTCGCTAGTTTTGCAACATACTTTGGATTTGATGGACATGTTGACTTTGTGTGCTTGTTAGTCTTCTCTCAACACATAAACATTTCCGAATCTGCTTAGTTTTAGCTTTAAGTGCCATTTCTCTTCCACTTTTTCTACATTCTCCTCTCCGACCACCTTTGTTTACAGCCCGTTGTGGATTGTTGACATTATTTTGTTGTGGTTTCTCAACTACATAAATATATTCAATCACAACTCCTATTTTTTGCAAAGGAGGCTTAGGCACTTGAACTTGAACTTCTTGCTTGATAGTTTTCAACTGTTCCACAAATTTCGCTAACATTCCTTCATATTTACCCAACAAAAATAAACATTCGTCTACCACGAAATTAGCCTCATTTGTTAATTTTTCAATTGTTTCATTTTTCTCTCCATATATGTTTGTGTTTCTTTTCAATGCAGGTGGTATTATATCCCTTCTCCAATGTCTCAAAATGTACTTTTCCATATCACTTGAATATCACGGTTCTTCAAAACACAAAATACATGTCGACATAGAAATCTGTATCGAAGAAAATGCCTACAAGTACACTCCACTGAATCGTTTTCAAGAGATCAAAGAACCTTGTTATAGATCATAAAAAGAAACACAATTAATACATATGGGAAATCATATGTGATTCATCAAAAATCACATGTGATTTACAATTGAATCACATGTGATTCTTATAACAGAACATAAATAGCTAATAAGTTATTACCTTGTATTCTGCTACATATTCTTTTTCCTGCACCACCTCTTTTCCTGTTTCTTTATTAAGTGTTCTATAAGCATCTGCTCTCTTGTCTCTAACCGTAACCATATCACAGCCCTCTTCCGTCTTACACTCTTGTATTTGGCATGCCCACACCACTTCTACTATTTCCTTTTGAACAAGAAGAAATGTTTTTCTTGTATAAACTTTAGACGCATGGATTTCAATTTTTAACTTTGTATGAAGTTTTGGAGCCGAGTCAAATGTTCTAAAGTCTAGTACTTCTTGCCTATACCTTTGCCTTTCCATTGCTGATTCAAAGCACATCATGAAATTCACTAACGTTGACCCGTGATTTGTGAAACTTTTGAAGAATGCGTTTTCACTCTCAGATCTTGAAGTAGTTCTCATCAATCCAAACAATGGGGAGTCAATAAAATAAGCAGGTAGCCACATTTCTCGAAGGTTAAACATCTTTGTCATCCATTTGTGTTTTTGCAACCCAAAATCTTCAATAAGTTTTGACCATTTTTCTTCAAACTCCATTGGCTCCATGAACATATTCCACACAATTTTGTTAAAGGGCTCTTTGAAATCCGTTTCATCATAAATTTCTTTACAGATCTGTAAACGAATCACATGTAATTCAAAAGGTAGAGTAAGAAAATAGAAGAAATCATATGTGATTCATGCTGAATAAATCAAGTAGTTTATGATTTTACAATACCTTTTGCTGGAATTTTTTGCATGATATGCCACATGCATAGTTTGTGTTTAGATTTAGTAAGAACTTCTTCAATTGCTAATTTCATTGCTCCATCTTGATCCGTTACAATCATTGTTGGCTGCTTTTTATGAGCAGTCATGAATGACCTTAGTAGCCATGTGTAAGCTTCAGTGTCTTCTCTTAAAAGCAATCCCGAGCCGACTGTCACACACTTTCTGTGATTATCTATCCCGGTAAATGGAACAAAAACCATGTCGAACCTGAAAATCACATGTGATTATGGTCAGAATCATAACAGTTTTATGAAAAGTCAAAACAATTTTTTTGTATAAAAACTTACTTGTTAGTTTGGAAAGTAGCATCAAATGATATAATATCTCCAAACTCCTTGTAGTTGCATTTATCAACTTCGTCAGCCTAAAACATTGCAACTAATTCACTATTTTCCACTTTATATTAAAACGTAAAGTTGGGCACAAAATTCTTTCTATTTTCCATTTTGTTGATTAGCATTTGTGCACCCCCTTTCATACTAGAATACAAGTTGTGTGCCCTTGTTGCACCAAGTTTCATGGTTGAAACTTTGACAACAAACATCTTTTCCGTTTGAGTCATCTTCCTTTGTTTCTTTGTTAGATGCTTATAGTGTTTTGGAATCATTTGGTGATTGTGCTTAGAAACAAACTTAGTTATTTCGTACTTTCCGGAAACAGGATGCAAATCAACTTTTATTCTTGCCTAACAACCCGTTATACGGTGTCTTGTATTTCTAACTTGTATATCACTGTTTTCAAGATCCAATGTGTTTATGTTTATATCTTTTGGAACCCCTTCCTATTACACATGACGTACTTAGATCTTACCAAACCGCTTTTAGTTTTTTTTTGTGCCGATTTTTAACTTCAAAACCTCCAATTTCAGCATAACACATATAAAAATCAACACATTCCTCAATCGTATCAAAAACTTTCCCCTCAATAGGTAAGTAAGTGCTCTCAACATTTGGTTCCTAATATACCGATCCTCCCGATGTCTCACTATGAAGGTATAAACTTGGCCTTGGTGTCTGAGGAACTATTTACAGAATCACATGTGATTTTTGTTAATAATCATTTTTAGTACAATACAGAGCATATTCAAACACAAATAGAAAACAGGATCACATGTGATTCTTAATCATAATATTTTTTTATACAAAACAGAGCATACACAAACATAATTTAAATAGCAAAATCACATGTGATTTTTGATCAGTTTCATCGTTATTCACAAAATTCAACATCATATAAAACTTTATAAACTACTACCAATATCAAATAAAACAAAATCATATATGATTTACCTGTAGATGCTACCAGATTTTCTTCTTCATCTATGTCTACAATAAGACCATCCACTTTCTGGATTTCAGTGTAAATTAAGCTTTAATTTTTTCCAGAACTACCCTTGATGTAGAAAGTCATGTGGGATTTACAACCTTTGGATCATAGATAAATTGAGGGTGGAGATGTTTTCTTAGGGTCTATGCTACATATAGGATCTTTAGGGATCTCAACTCTACTTGGCAAACACTTGAAAAAGTGATATCAAACAACATAATCAAACCAAACACTGTATTTCAAAATCACGTTTTGTAAAGGATATTATTTAATTAACCGTTTACAAAACGCATAATCTATCTTCAATAAGTAATCTCAAACAATTTAAAACAAAGGTATAAAGTAGGAAGTAACTAAAATAATGATTATAGTATGTAGGTAATTTAGATTATTTGATTATTTAATTTGGGGAAGGTGACGTAACCATACTAAAATTGAATCAATTTCGAGTTATTCAAATTTGCGAACTAAAGCCACAAAAAACAATTAGTTTATCCACATCGGTGTACAAATAAAGCTAAGAACAAAATATGAAACAAAGTGAGCCAAAAATCATGCCACACATAGTTCAAATTTTTGTATCCGCAACTGTCCACTTAGCAACCTCTAATCATTTCTACTACTTTATAATGTATTTGAGACTATTCTATTATTAGCAAGGCTTAAAATTCAGACACTTAAACTTGCTTGTTATGAAAGTCACCAAAATCATTATAACATTATAACAACCCATTTAATATATATCATTGGAACAGCCTCCAATAATTATTAAAAACGTGTAACCGCAAAAATCATTACTATTAGATTATTAAAAATATGTAATCGCATCCATCATATAAATCCACACAAATCATTTCATATCTCCTACACACAAATATTTTTTACAGCAAAAATAGTCTCTCAGTATACCCTCCCTTTCACTCCTCAACTTTTACGGGTACTTTTTGCAGAGATTTTTTATACTTTTGTTAGAAAACTGGTTAACCGAATAACATTTGATAGCCGCAAAATACGGTACCCGCCGCCACATTGCGCGGGTATCCTGCTAGTATTAAAGGAAAAATGCTAGACCCATCTAGACCTATTTATAAATTTAAGAGAGACCCATCCTTTAAAAAAATTTACCCAACCATACCTATCTTTTAAAAAAATTTACCCAACTAGACCCAAATTTAATCAATGGAGTCATTTTGCTTAACATATATATTTCGACTCTCTTGTCCTCTTTGGTCTCGACGCTAACAACATCAACTACTCTTTAATAGAAAGGTGACCTCGCAAGTTCCGATTTTTTTACTAACCTTTTACCACGACGAATCAATCCATCTCCTCCATGCCTTACCGGTTTACAAATAATTATCAGCCCTGCATTAACCGTTTCTAGTTTCTCGGCAAAACCAATTGCTTCAAATACACCCAAATTGCATTTACGAATTCCTAACTCCTCAATTTTGTACGCCAACGAGTCATACTCGTTGGCAGAAATCGTCCATCCCGTGGTTCATCATTAGTCTCCACATTCACATTTGAACGAATTATCCCCTTGTTCCCTCCGTACATACAGTTCCATCAACATACAACATTTAAACAATATCAGGAATGATCATTTGAATATCATATTCAAAAGCATTAAATTATCCCCTTGTAATTTTTTTTTACATTTTTGTACACTTTTGTATGTTTGATAAGTAAAAACGTATAAAACATACAAAAATGGATAAAATCGTGGCAAAACCAATCGCTTCAAATACACCCAAATTGCATTTACGAATTCCTAACTCCACATTTTTGTTGCTTGCAAGTGCAAGTATGTTTCTTTCGGTAGTTTCTACTACTCATTGTTTGATTTATATAACCATCTTTAACTTAGGCGATTCCAAACTCGTCATTATCGTAAAGAAGTCTAAGACATGAGCTATTGGTATAATCTTTAAGTTTCATTGAGATCGCTGGAGTCGTACTTGGAGGGTAGAACATTACAAGCACTACAATTACGAAATTCGTAATATGTAAAAATGTTCATGTTGACATGAAAAAAATACGAACTGGAATGGTTTATTATGGGGGGTGTTTCAATTAGTCATTTTATAGAACATATCGTATTTGAAATCACCAACATGAACCAATCATGAGCTTAACTCAACACGCAAGGACATCAAAAATCACATTCTTTAGCACCCGCATAACATATCGTAAAGACACAAAATAAAATTGTTTAAGGTATATTGAAGGTCAATTGTATTAGCTTTTTATTTAAATATTGATTCAAATAAGTTACCTTTCTTGTGTCATTCATGTATAAAATAGTGTCACAATAAATCTTGTTTTAGTGTCATACTTTGATTAAAAAAGTGACACAAATAATACATTACCTTTAGTGTCACATTTTTAGTTAATATGTGACACAAATAACTATCTTTTGTGTCACACGTTTATATACAGCTGATGCAAATAACTTATACTAGGTCTTTTGTGTCACATTTTTCAAAGGAGATGCCACTAATGATATTTTTACTTTGTAAATTTATGTTTTAGCATCACACTATTAAACAACTGTCACTAATAAGGCGACACAAATGAGCATTTTTGTACTAGTGTTTAGAACCAACCAATGAATGAAGCTTATTAAAACATGAGTTGAAATGCCTCATCAGTTTGACCACATAAATAGAAAGTAGAAACAAGAGGGAATAATTTAATACAAATTATATTAATAATAGCTAAACACACGAAAGACGAACACGAGAGAATCTCGTCTCACTTATTACAGCTTCTATCGATCGACATGAACTTATAGATCTATGGCGGCATGATACTTTATTTCACCTTTACCCCCTCTTTGGATAATTAAAAAAACCCAAAGATAAAACCATTACCAGTCATGGTCACGCTAAGGGTCAGGTCCCGGCCCCATATCAATGTCAAGTCCAGCATTATCTTGAGGCAGGATGTTCACCAAAGAAGGCCAGTTCTTAGGCAGAATTTCCTTGGGACCGCCAATTATATAGTCTTTGGTTTTGCCAGGAGTAAAGTGCAAAAGAACATATGAGTTTCCTTTGAACAGGTAAGCCTCCCCAGAGATATGTGACGCAAAGGCAGCTCCTATGTCGCTATCGAAAATAGTGTTCTTAAGGCATTTAAACCCGTCTACGTGCATAATTAAACAAGGGAATCGTGGTCGAAAAACATGTAACATCTTCTTCGATCTCTAAGAAAATATCAACTAAATGGACCACAAAACCAACGATTCCAACTTTTATGAACATAAGTAAACGCCACGAGGTGATCTATATCATGAGAAGGAAGTAAAGTTTTTACAAAGAATTGTGTTTGTTTGAAAGTGTTTGAGAGAAGTATGTGTTTTGTGTGTTTTAGCTAGAGTGGGTACATGGAGATATATACACAAATTGCTTTTTCAGTTTTCAGTTTTCACGTTATTGCTATGCACTACCTACCTAGCTCACTTGTATTGGCAAAAACACAAATATTGTGCTCAATGCTGAAAGCTAGATTGACCCAATGGAACTTATCGCAGAAGATTATGTTTTCTGTTTCAATTAACATTGAAAGTGAAATCACCACGTCTGGCAATAAATAAAGCCTTTTATTGCTTTGGGTTTTGACAAGGTTATTGTCGTGGTGGGACTTGAAACCATAGACAAAGGCTCTTAAAACGAAACATTATTTACCATCACGTTGTGCATCACGTTTTTTTATGTATACTCACGGGTCGACCCGTGATCCTAATAGATAATGAAGTCTATAAATACATTAGTGCTAGTTGTAGTACTACCATAAAAGATTAATACTACGTAATATAAAATATGTATGCAATGGTGTTTTTTCTAGTTGTTATCATAAGTATGAGCTCGATTTTGTGTGTTTCCGCAAATGATGGTGGGGATCAAGAGATATCCATGGTCGTGGACGATCAAACAACCAGAATCCATCTTCACGAATTTAGATAAACACAGAATCCATCTTCACGATATCCCCGCAGTTCCCCACCAATCTTCATACCTTAGGACATGAAATTACATGCTAAAGGTCAATACAAAAGTTGAGTGAATTCATAGGTTTATTAGTAAAAAGGTGGAGCACAAGATTGAAGTAACGGTAGACTATGTACGTATTACATAGTCTAAAACATGTATTATTGCAAAAATCTACACTTTGAAAACACTTGTGTCCAATAGTAAAACAAACAATGTAATATCACCCTGTAGAGTTTGTAAAACAAGTAGATGGAAAAGGGGCTATGAACTCACCTCGAGTGAATGATAATCAACAAAGTATATTACAACAGAAAATGCGTCACGATTACAATCGAATGCAACCTAATCCAATATACGTCGTATAAGTACTAAACACTTTGATTAACAACAATCATATATAATCCTATATAGCTACATCACCATCTAATCGCATTAGTGAAATCATGTTTATAAGTTAAAAACGTTTATAAATAACACTTTAGTGAAAACGACGCAACTTTCTCATTTCCAGTCCGTTTCTTACGTCCACGTTTTCGTATTAAGACGAGTTATCAAAATATTACATTTTCATAATTAGGGTCCTCTGATGAACAGTACTTTTTACTGTTCATGACAGTTATAAATTTACTTTTATAAATTTAGTTATCGTAAATATCGTAAACGTCGTATTTTATTCGTTTTAGCTCCGATTTTAGTGATTCTTTCGAGCACGTTTTCGTAATTGAAATCTCTATTTATTTATGATGTTTTAAAAATAATAAACACTGATGTGAACATTAACTTTTATAAAAATAGTTTTATAAAAGTATTTATTATCATATCTCCTTCGTTATTAATCGGATTTTCGAGTTTCTAACCTTTTTGGAATCCTCATGATATGTAGTATTTTATAAATATATAAAACCAATAGTTTAAATTCGAATTTAAAACAGCCCTTTTTAATATTTTTGTAAAAATATGTTTTAAACTTGATTTTGTAACTTTCTAGTTTAATCACTTTGTTACAAGTCTTTTATATCACTTTATATCATAAGTCATATATAATATATAGTCCATTAGTCCATATTTTGTCCAAGTGTCTAAGATAACAAGTTCTCTCATCACATGAAATCAAAACCTCATGAAGTAAACTTTTAATTACTAGTTTATACTTATAATTTTTATACTTAAACCAACATTATACAATACTTATAATCCCATTATAACATGATATTAACAACCATAAAACATATGAAAAAGTATATAAAATCATGATCACAAGTAGAAATCCATTTTACATATTTAAAAGTGTCATAAATGGTGATTTTGCTACATAGAACTTATATACACATAAAATCATAACTATGAAATCATTAGGGTTTTAAATAACCTTAGTGTGATATAATATGATGAACAATAATATCTAATATTGACCCAAACGTTGAACCTTTTTATACTCGTCAAACCAAAATTCTAAACCGTCAAGCCCAATTGAGAGATAAGCAACGAGGTGGATTAAGGTCAATCGGGAAGGGCATCAAGAATTTGTGGAGAAATATGAAGAAGTGAGCAATTTGGATAATTGCTATAAGACAATACACTTTTATTTACTACTTTATTATGATTATTGGTACTTATTATTGCTATCTATGCTTAGGTACTTAAACTTATGTCATTTAGTAGTTTATTAGTACGTAGTATGGGCAACTTAACTTGCCTTGATGATCACTCCATTTTATAATCCTAAACCTTGCTTGCATGCACTTTGATACACTATGATTATTTCTATGGAAATATGCATGACAATTTCTTATTCAATTTGCCAATATTTGCTTCTCTAATAGAATTTAGGATAGCTAGTTTGGTGCATATAATTAGATGGTTCTTGGTAAAATAGGATTTAGTGCAAATGAGAAAATATGGGAACATTTTTCTGTGGGAAATTTTTTTTGTAAAGGAATTACAAAAATCAGGAAAAACTGGAAAATTTTTGTTTCTCCAGAAAATGGTCCCTATAAATAAGGAACGGCCCCCAAATATATTTGGGACCCCCACATATATATGGGAGCGCCATCAGGAGTCACGGAATTTTTACTGTGTTTTCTGATTTTTATGCAGTTGACTATCCTTTCTTCTAGCCACAGCTACACTTTCTGCATTTTGCTAAACTATTTTTGGAATCTCCCTTCTAATCCTCATGCTTTATCTTTTTAATCCTCTTCTTCTAAATTAAATACCTATCCTCACCACTCTTCTTATCATCTTCATCTTCTTCATATCTTAATTCCATGGCTTCTACTCAAGCCTCTTCCTCTAACCCTTCCAAGAAAATCAAATTAAACATCACCCCACCTAGGTAACTCTTTGTCAACATCTCTAGTGATGAAGATGTCACCACCACACCCTCTCCTATAATAACATCCTCTTCTCCTTCTCCACTAAATGCATCATCAAAAACTCCATCCACTAAAGATACATCATCTACCTTTGGAACTACCTCTTCCTCATTTGAATCAAAACCTCAATCCTCACCTCTTACTTCTAATGATACACCATCTCCTCAACCATCTAATCCTTTTCTTGAAAATGTCATGGATGCACCTCCAAGACCCTAACATCCACTTCCACTCCAAAGTCAGTCCTCCTTGGACATCACTCTTTCCTTGTCACCAATCACCACAACCACAACCTCCACCACCTCTTATGGGTCACCCCATTTACTTCAACTATCATAACTATCATGGGTCAACTTGTCTTTGTTGTTTTCAGAACTAAAATCTCATCTTCTCTCTTAGGGATGAGACAAAGTTAATGTTTGTTCACATTGAGTATCTTCTCACCTTCGCAATAAATTCACATTCTCCACATCACCCTTGAAAACTATGCATTATCACCTCATAATTGGTCACCTTAACCTTTTGCTCAAAATTCATTCTCTATGAATCAATGATCATCTAGAACTTACGTAGTATTAAGTTCATGTAGTATGTTTAGATTTTAGTGTAGTTTAGGAATTAATGATCCCTTGTTAGTCTTCTCTCTATTTTTCATTGCATGTTGTATGTCTCTTGGTTGAGTCTCCTGAATGATGAATGAAATTTATTTATGGTTTATTGCATAGATTGCCATATTGCTACTAGTTGGAAATATATTATCTTGCACTTGTACTTCAAACTTTGTTTTGTAGCAAACAATTTTCATAAGATCGATCTCTTGGTGCCCCAAATGAGGGGGAGCATACATCAAGGGGGAGTTTTGATATCGTCGACTTTTTTCTTTCTACAACAACTCGACAATCATCCTTTTTGAACTCGACAAAAATGGGGGAGAAATGGAATGAAAATTCATTAATAATTTGAAACCTTTAATTATATACAAAATGAGTTTATATTTTGCCATCATCAAAAAGGGGGAGATTATTAATACAAATAATGTCAAAAAAACGTTATTTATATTTTTCGACTTCTCAATGTTTTGATAATAACAAAATGTAAAAACGTTTACAAATTATTAATCGAAAAATTCCATTTCTAAGATTAGTGATCAATTAAGGTATGTACAAACAAATCATTAAGCATGATTAGTGATCAAGAAAATATTTTTTTAACCATCATATTTTCACAAAAATGTTTTTACAAAAATATTTATTAATAAAAGAAAATGTTTTATTTAAATAATAAAATTTGAAATTCAAATTTTCTCATCAAAATGGAAGGTTCCATAGCAGATACAACCTTCCCCACAAAAAGACAAAAAATACCATTAGGATTTCTTGCCTATAAATACTCCAGCTAAAACTAGACCTCTTTGCACGAATTTTTCATATATCTTTCTTTCTCTAAAAACCTTCTTTCTCTCTATAAATCTCTTAATGACTAACATTCTTAGATCTTGTTTCAAGTGATCTAATCTCCTCTTCTCATCTCATCTCTCCTCTCTATCAAGTGCAAGAGAAGAACATTCGTATTCATCAAGAAACGAATTGTTATTTAGCGATCTTTCCTCTCTTCTTCTAAGTATCAAAACTCTATTGTATTTATCTTGTGTCATTATGTGATTCGGATTGTGTGTAGACTCGATAGTGTAGATCTAGAGATTGTGTATAACTTGTGAAGTGGTAGATTGGTTCTAGCTAAGATTAAGACTCGACATTTAGATTAGTGTCGATAAATAACGTAAGCGACGTGTAAACGGTTTTCTCCGCCTGAAGGGAGCTTGTTGACATAGTGAAATCTCGAGTAGGATACTCGGGGAGTGGAGTAGGGCGAA
>BQNB010160053.1:0-14845 GCA_026074375.1 Tanacetum coccineum | reverse complement strand
AAGAAAAGTTTTATTAAAAACTTAAAATTTGAAATTTAAATTTCCCCCCAAAATAGAAGGTTCCATATCAGATATATCATTCCCCACAAAAAGACCTCTTAGCATGAAATTTTTAAATAACTTTCTCTCTCTAAAATCTTCTTTCTCTCTCTAAATCTCTTGATCACTAACATTCTTAAATCTTGTTTCAAGTGATATAATCTCTTCTTCTCATCTCTTCTTTCTCATTCAAGTGCAAGAGAAGAACATTTGTATTCTTCAAGAAACAAATTGTTATTTAGTGATCTCTCCTCTTTTCTTCTAAGTACCAAATCTCTATTGTAATTATCTTGTGTGTTTTTGTGATTCAGATAGTGTGTAAATCCGATAGTGTAGATCTTGTTATTATGTAGTGATTATCAAGTGGTAGATTGGTTCTATCTAAGATTAGGACTCGACATTTAGCTTAGTGTCGGAAAACAACGTAAACGACGTGTAAACGGTTTTCTCTGCCTAAAGAGAGCTTGTTGACATAGTGAAATCCCAAGTAGGATACTCAGGGAGTGGAGTAGGGCGAAGATGTGCTTCATAGCCGAACCACTATAAAATCTTAGCGTCTTGGTTTGATTGTTCCTTTCCTTATCTCTTCATATTATTGTCATTGCTATTTAGCTTTTGTTTAGATTGTTATATTGTTTGTTCATATTGTGAATTGATTAAACATACAACTCGAATCTAAATATTTTGAAAGCGAACTTTTAAAACATAAACGAACTTGTAAACTATTCAACCCCCCCTTCTAGTTTCCACAAAAATACTTCAGTCGATTGATGAAGGTCCATTTAAGATGGGAAAGTTTAGAGAGACACTCGCTGATGGTGTTCAAGGTCTAAAACGAGATAGTCTTTAAAGACCTTACACCAGAAGAAAAGGATAGGTATAAAGCTGACATTCATGCAACGAATATCCTACTTCAAGATTTACCAAAAGACATCTACATACTCATCAATCATTACACTGACGCCAAAGACATTTGGGATAATGTGAAGATGCTCCTGGAAGGTTCTGATTTAACAAAAGATGAGCGTGAATCACAATTATACGATGACTTTGAACACTTCCGTCAGAACAAAGGAGAAACCATTCACGAATACTATGTCAGGTTTATGAAGCTCATTAACGACATGAGAAACATTAAGATGACTATGCCCAAAATGCAGCTTAACTCCAAGTTTGTGAACAACATGTTGCCTGAATGGGGTACATTCATGACAGCAGTTAACATAAATAGAGGATTGAAAACATCTAACTATGATCAGTTGTATGCTTACTTGAAGCAACATGAGGCACATGCTAATGAGAACAAGATGATGTTGGAAAAATACATCAACATGCTATTGAATCTTTAACTTTATGTCCATGTTTCGACTTTAGTAGTATCCTACATAATCATCAGCTATTCCACAATCTGCATATGTCCCACCAGTTACCCATCAACCACAATTTGTTGATAACACACAACTCCCTGATCAGGACTTTCCCCTAAACTGATGACATGTTAAAATTAACTAAAATAGGTTGCCCTTACATCGCCCAATCCTATAAAACACATCTTTTACAAATCAACAATCAACTCAGAACTTCATCTAACACAAGGCACAAAGCCACAGTTCAAAATGGCAGGGTTGTGGTTCAGAATGTTTAGGGTAGATAGTACATAGTTTAGAAGGAATAATGCAAGGGGAGCAGTTGCAGCTGGAAATAAGGGAGTTTGAAACAGAGTTGGGAATGCAAATCCTGGTCAAGCAAAGCTTATTAAGTGCCATAACTGCAATGGAATATGGCACATAGCAAGATAATACACTCACCCAAAGCGACCATAGAATTTAGAATACTTCAAGGACAAGATGCTGCTGATGCAAGCTCAGGATAATGGAGTGGTTTTGGATGAAGAGCAGTTGTTGTTTATTGCAGGTGGACAAGATAACACTTTTGATGATGATGTGGATGAGCCACCAATACAAGATTTGCTACTCAATGTGGACCAGGTCTTTCAAGCTGATCAATGTGATGCTTTTGACTCTGATGTTGATTAGGCTCCTACTGCACAGACCATGTTCATGGCAAATGTATCATCAGCCGATCCATTCTATGATAAAGCTGGTCCATCATATGATTCAGACATTCTATCTGAGGTAAAAGATCATGATAACTTTATAGATAGTGTTGGTGTGTATCATGTGTTAATACAAATAATGTCTAAAATTGTTATTTATATTTTTCGACCTCTTAATGTTTTAATAATAATAAAATGTGAAAATGTTTATGATAAAATTAAACGTTTTATAAATTACTAATCATAAAATTCTATTTCTAAGATTAATCACTTAAGGTATAGATAAACAAATCATTAAACATGATTAGTGATCAAGAAAATATTTTCCTTAAACCTTACATTTCTATAAATGTGTTTTTATAAAAATATAAAAACAAAATATTTATTCATTAAAAGAAATGTTTTATTAAAAACATAAAATTTGAAATTTAAATTTTCCCCCCAAAATAGAAGGTTCTATAACAGATACAACCTTCACCACAAAAGGACAAAAAAGGGAGCGGAGTCTAGTGGCGGCCCCCTTTTAGGCCTGGCGCGACCCCATTACATATAAGGGCCGCCAGACCGCCACAGCAACGGTCATTTTTTGTTCCTATAAATTCTGGGCCACCCCATCTAAAAAACGTACTTTGCCACGCATGAATTTTCTCAGATCCATTTTTCTCTCTTCTTCCTTTCTTTCTAAAACACATATCTTGATCACTAACATACCTTGATCTTGTTTCAAGTGATTAATTCTTTCTTCCTCCCTTCTTCTTCTTCTTCTTCTAATCAAGTGCAAGAGAAGAACAATCGTATTCTTCTATATACGAATTGTTATCAAGTGATCTCTCTCTCTTCCTCCTCAAGATCACAAATCTTCATTACATATATTTAGTGTTGTTGTGTAAATTGGATTGTGTGTAGATCCAAGTGTGTAAATTATGTATTGGTGTGATTTGGATTGTGTGTCAATCCAAGTGGTATTTATATTTGTCGAGTGTGTAAAGCTTTGTGAGTTCTTAGATTGGTTTAGTAAGATTAGACTCGACATCTTAGCTTAGTGTCGAAAAGAAAGTAAGCGACGTGTAAACGGTTTTCTCCGCCTAAAGGGAGCTTGTTGACATAGTGAAATCTCGAGTGGAGTACTCGGGGAGTGGAGTAGGAACGAAGAGGTGCTTCGTTGCCGAACCACTATAAATCTTGGTGTCTTGGTTTGATCGTTTCTTTCCTTATCCCTTTATATTATTATTGTTCATTTAGTTCATTACATTAGATAGTTTTTGTTGTGATTCATATTGTTGATTGATTGACATATAACTCGAATCAAACCATTTTATAAGCAAATAATTTTAAACCGGTCAATTAACCTGTAAACTATTCAACCCCCCCCCCCCCTTCTAGTTTCCACAATTGGTATCAGGAGCAAGGTCACTCAAGATTTTTAAAATATATTGTATTTTAAAGCTTGGATCGATCTATGGATTCTGACAAATATCTAGAAGGGCAATCTATGCAAAGACACAACGTTCTAAAAGTGATAGTTTTTCTATTGGAAAAATAGATCGTGACATATGTTAATCAAAACAGATCTAGTTCTTTAGGCATGGTTATTACCAATTGGGGTGGTGATTTCAACCCATTATCAATCCGGGGAAACCCCAAACTTGATGAGGTATCCCTTTGAAAAAGAAATTTGATGATCTTAAAAGAAGGTTTGCAAAAAAATAATTGAGCCTAATGGTTATTAAACAATGCTTTTGCCTAGAAAGAATCATGAACGAATTTCATGTGTTAATTCGGCCAAAAGAAATTTGGGAAAAACTTTGTTAATCACCCATAAAAGTAATGCAAAGTCAAAGATAATAATATCGACCTTTTGTCAACAATATGAAAAATTCGTCATTTCCGAAAGATGAATCTATAGATAGTGCTTTTGCTGGATTTATACTTATTATTACTAGTCTTAAATCTCTTGTTGAAGGGTTACTATAGTAAAGAACTACGTAAGGAAAGTTCTTAGGGATTCTACATCCTAAATGGAGGGCAAAGTCACGGCGATTGACGATTTCCCATGGCATGTAAGCTTGATGTGGAATAGTTGTTCCAATGTTACGGGAAATCCATGGTTGGTTTGGTCGACGCTCCAACATGTCTTCTTTTAGGTTTGTGTGTTTTAAGGCGAGAATTAAATCTATTATTGACGTCTTCTAGAGCGTAAGTTTAGATCTTAATAATTTGAGTTCGAATTCGGATCCAACATCGCGCCCGTGACACGCATAGCCTTAAGACAATGGATGGCCATTAGATAGACGTGTGGATTTTTTTTGTGGTGGTGTCTGAGGATGGATAGAGATTGTTGTAATTTCTTCATTTGTCGACTAGCACACTGGGAACTTAGAGGGGAGAAGCTCGTAGGGTTGAAGCTTATCTTTACAGATATGTTGGGTTTAGGTCTAGGACATAAGAATAGATTTTTTGAAAGTCACAACGTTTATTCTGCGAGAGATCCAGGGTGTAAGCCTGGGGGCTTCGCCGTACTGCGGAATACGTTGATGTATGTTGGACGACGCCCTGATCATGTAAGGGGCTCTGCTCTTAATATATTATTGGACCTCATCCGAGAACATGTAGATTTTCTGCAGCTCCTTCATTCACAAATTTTGTTTTTCCTTAGCTTCAATGAGTGACTGCTTTTGATGAGATATGAATTATAACTCTAGTTAGCCTAATTTTATACACCAGTAGGTTTAGGTACGGATTGTTGATTAATGATATTTAACATGGTTCAATGATGGTCAGAGCAATGTGTACTCTTCTTCAGAATTTGTTTATGTTGGTCCTTAGTTGAGTTTTCTCGTTCTTATGCAGCTTTAGTGTCATTTATTCATTATTTAGGGTAACGATGCTATTGATGCGCAACTTATGCACTTAAATCGAGATCAACTCCATTGTTTTTCTGCGAGTGTGGATATTCATATCGTGGTTTAAAATTTCTATAAGTCTCATTTTCGTAGATCTACTTTATACTATGTTTGTATTTTTATGACACGTTTTATGTTACTTCAGTGATTATTCTTTAAACTGCAATGGGTGCGAGCTACTTTTATCATATTCTGGTGTCTAAGCTTAATCATCTATTGATTGAGTTTTCATAATCAATAAGTTAGATAGATCTGATTAGCCTCCTTTGGTGCTTGAGCTACAAGAACATGTCTGTCTTGGATCTTTTCATCATCTTCTTCACCGCTATCACTCCAAGAACCTTCAACGAATGCTCTTTGTTTCTTGTCTCTCGGTGGCTTTGGACATTCTCCAATAAGATGATTTAGATCTCCGCATCTAAGAGGCACTGCCTTTTACTCTTTGTTTGTTTTTGTCCGTCTCGGCTTTCTTTGAAAGGTCTTTTTGTGTTTCGAGGTTGTTCTCTCAAATGCTACCCTCTTCTATTAAAGGAACTTCTTGAAAGTTTCTTACCGCCATGGCGTACTCTTCGTCTTCACTACTGGATAGTCGAACACTCTTCATATCTTAGATTCTTCTGAGCCTCTTTAAAGCTATAGTGATTCCTTTCAACTTTTGCTTTGGACTATTTCGAAATCGTTCTTGATGATCATTTCATTGGTCTTTCAGACGCGATTTCGAATGAGCTCATCTAAGAGATTATGTGTGTGTTAAGTCTCTTTTGTGTCTCTTCTTGAGAAGGGAGGGGGGGAGGGTAAGGGTCGGGGAAAGAAAGTTGGGGGGGTGTGTGTTGGGAAAGGGGTGTGGTGTGGGGGTTTGTGGGGGTGTGGGAGTGGAGGGCGGGCGGGTTGGGGAGTGGGCAGGGGGGCGTGTGTGGGTGAGTGCAAAGTTGTTGGTTGAGTTTTTGGGGGCGGCGGGGGGTGTTATGGGTATGGGGAGTTGTTGTAGGTGATGGGGTTGGTGTTGTGGTAATGGGGGGGGATTTGTTGGGTTGTGTTTAGATAGGGGATTTTTGTAAAGGGTAGGTAGAGGTATTGGGGGGAGAGAGTGGTGGGGGGCGGGGGAAGAAAGTAGGGGAGTGGGGGGGATTGGGGAAATTTCGAGTGTGAGTAGAGGTGGGGTGGTGAGGGAGTGAGGGTTAGAAGAGGAGGGGAGATTGTGAGGAGGTTCGATTGTTCAGGGTTTTGGGTTTGCGTTAGGTTGGGGGGAGGTTTTGGTTTTGTCTGGGTTTGGTCAGGGGTGTTGGTATGTATGGTTTTTCTGGTAAAATGAGTTAGACTTTTATGATGGATTCGTTATACGTGTTATAGGTGCATAGACACTTCTAAGTATATAAAGAAGATATATGTAAATAAGTATATTTATATCCAAGCAAAAATCAGCAAAAAGAAAAGAAAAGAAAATAAAAAGTCATAAAAAACAAAAAAAGCAATACTCCAAGCAAAAAAAAGCCTAAAATTTCACTCCTCTTTCTTACTATCCTATTCTTATCCATCTCTCTATTCTATAGATTCATTCTTTGGAAAGGGAAATATGACGAATCGTTATATTGTTGAACCAAAAGGTCGATATTTTTATCTTGTGACTTGGCTATTACTTTTGATGGGGGTTAGTGTCTAACAAAGTTTTCACAAAATTGATCTTTTGCCGTTTCTACACATGATAAATCTCGCTTTCATATTTCTTTTCTAGCAAAGCTGTTAGAAGAACCATTATAGGCGCTTCATTACGTTATTTTGCAGAGACCTTTCTTTTAAGATCATCAATTCTTTTTCTAAAAAGGGTGTCACCTCATCAAGTGTTGGTTCTTTCGGATTATTGGAATAATGGGTTGAAATCACCATTGGATTAGCAATAAAATGCCATAAGATGAGACTAGATACTTTTGATTTAACATATGTCTCAGAATCTTAATTTTTCCAATAGATAGAAATCTATTCATCTTTTAAAGTTGTTCATGTTGGTCTTTGCACTTAGAGAGTTTGCCGTTTCTTTTACTAGATAGTTGTGTCCGTGAATCCATAGATCCGGAATTCCAATGCGTAATTGATAATACATTTATATTTTTTAAAAATATCTTGGATTGACTTGCTATAATGATGACCATTAATGGACCACTATAAGGGTATGGGGGGGGGGGTTGAATCAGTTTGAAGTTTATTGATTCCGGTTTAAATTTTGTTTTGCTTATTAGATATACAGTCGCGTCAAAAGTACTGTGATGACGAAGCTTTCACGTTATTCTACTGCGAGTTCGATGTGGCGATCATTCGCTCGCAGTTCTCTCATTAAACTGTCGATAAGTGCGTCTCGAAAAAAAACTATACTAATGTAATGAACGTAGATGATAGCATCAAGATGAACAATACATAATATAAAGGGATAAGGATAAGAACAACGTTCAAACCAAGACACCATAGTATTTATAGTGGTTCGGCAACGATTGACTATTAGTTCCTACGTCACGTATCCACCGAGTACTACCACTCGAGATTTCCACATACTCCGTCATCAAGCTCCCTTTGACGGAGAAAACGTTTACAGGTCGTACTCTTACTTTCTTTTCTCGACAAACTAAGCTAGATGTCGATGTCTCTAATCTTAGCTAGAAGACCAATCTATGACTTCTCATAGTCTCATTTACATCCACTCACAAGATATATATACCCTTAGATCCATGCCTCCCCACACAATCCAAATCACAACACATACCAATTTACACACCTCTAGAATCTACTCACATTACAATTTATACAAAACATCTACTGAAAATTATGTTATGATAGTATTTGTGATTTTGAGGTTGGAGGGATAGAGAGGTAGTGGAGGAGAGGAGGAGGAGAGGAGAAGATGGGAGAAAAGAGAGGAAAGGAAGTGTGAGGAGGACGAGAGATCAATTTGAGTGGGAGAAGATCATTATATAACAATTCGTAATTATAGAAGAATACTATTGTTCTTCTCTTGTAAGATTGTCATCTTTAGCACAATTGATTAGGAAGAAGAAGAAGGTAGGAAGAGTTTCGAAATAGTCAAAGCAAAAGTTGGATAGGATGAATCTCTTGCTTTAAAGGCCTAAGAGAAGTATCTAGTGTTGAAGAGTGTTCGACTTTTCCTATGTAGTGAAGACGAAGGACGCCATGGCGGTAGAGACTTTAGAAAGTTCCTTTAAGAGAAGAGGGTTAGTTTGTGAGACAACCTCGAAACGACAAAAAAGACCTTTCAAAGAAGCGGAGACGACAAAAACAACACAAAGTTAAAAGGAGTGCTTTTAGATTCAGAGATTCCAATCATCTTTTGGAGAATGGCCAAAGCCACGAGAGACAAGAACCAAGAGCATTTGTTCGTGGTTCTGTTGGAGAAGGGGAGGAAGAAAGAATTAATCACTTGATAAAAGATCAAGGTTATGTAGTGATCAAGATATATGTGTTTTAGAAAGAGAAAGGTACGAAGAGAGAGAAAATATGGATGTGAGAGAAAAATTCGTAGGCAAGGAGGTTTGTTTTTTAGTTGGGGTGGGCCCAGATAGTTATTTATAGGGAACAAAAATGACGTTGATGGTGGCGGGGTTCCTGGCGGTCCCTTATATGTAAGGGCCGCCCAGGCCTAAAAGGGGGCGCCAAATAAACTCGCTTCCCTTTTTGTCCTTTTGTGGTGAAGCGTTGTATCTGTTATAGAACCTTCTATTTCTGGGGGGAAATTTAATTTCAAATTTTATGTTTTTAAAAAACATTTCTTTTTAATGAATACATTTTTGTTTTTTATATTTTTATAAAACACATTTATAGAAATGGAAAGGTTTAAGGAAAATATTTTCTTGATAATAATCATGTTTAATGATTTGTTATCTATACCTTAAGTGATTAATCTTTTAAATAGAATTTTTTGATTAGTAAATTTATAAATACTTTTTAATATTTATCGTAACGTTTTCACCCATTTTGTTATTCAATAATATTGAGATGGTTCCGAAAGAATATAAATAACAATTTCAGACTTTATTTGTTATTAACACATGATACACACCACCTGAACTCTATCTATAAAATAGGTAATCTTGATCTTTGTATCTTCAGATAGAATGTCTGAATCAATGTTGGACTAGCTTCATCATAGATTGGGTCGGTTGAGATAGATTTGCCAGAAAACATGGTATGTGCAGGAGGAGCCTCACTAGCTCATAAATTTCAGAGTCAAAAGCATAATTTGATTAGTTTGAAAGTACTGGTCACCTATTGAGGTGCCAAATCTTGTACTGGTGGCTCATCCACATCATCATCAAAAGTGCTATCTTGTCCACCTACAATAAACAACAACTGCTCTTCATCCAAAACCACTCCATTCTCTTGAGCTTGCATTAGCAACATCTTGTCCTTGAAGTAATATGAATTATGTGGTCGCTTTGGGTGGGTTCATTGTCTTGCTATGTGCCTTATTCCATTGTAGTTATAACACTTAATGGGCTTTGCTTGACCAGGATTTGCATTGCCAACTCAGTTCTGAACTCCCTCATTTCCAGCTGCAACTGCTCCCCTTGCATTGTTCCTTATAAACTCTGTACTATCTACCCTGAACATTCTGAACCACAACTCTGTCATTTTAAATTGTGGCTTGGTTCCTTGTGTTAGATGAAGTTCTGAGTTGATTGTTAGTTTGAGGAAGGTGTGTTTTATAGGATTGGGCGAGTAGGGCAACTGTTTTAGTTAAGTTTTCAATCAAGTCATCAGTTGGGGTAAGTCCTGAATCAAGGTGTGTGTTATCATCAAATTGTGGTTGATAGGTAACTGGTAGGACATATGCAGATTATGGAATAGCTGATGATTGTGTAGGGTACTGCTGCAGTGAAACATTAGACACCAAGGCAAGAGGATCAATAGCATGTTGAGTATATCTTTCCAACATCATCTTGTTCTCATTAGCATGTGCCTCGTGTTGCTTCAGGTAAGCATACAACTGATCATAGTTAACATGGTTATTCACTCCTTTGGTAGTTTAACTTGATCATCACGAATCTACCCCATTCAGGCAACATGTTGTTCACAAACTTTGAGTTAAGCTGCATTTTAGGCATAGTCATCTTGATGTTTCTCATGTCGCTAATGAGCTTTGTAAACCTGACATAGTATTCGTGAATGGTTTCTCCTTTGTTCTGATGGAAGTGTTCAAAGTCATCGTATAATTGTGATTCACGTTCATCTCTTGTTAACTCAGAACCTTCCAGGAGCATCTTCACATTATCCCAAATGTCTTTGGCGTCAGTGTAATGATTGATGAGTGTGTAGATGTCTTTTGGTAAACCTTGAAGTAGGATATTCGTTGCACGAATGTTAGCTTTCTACCTTTCCTTTTATTTAGGTGTAAGGTCTTTAACGACTCTATCCCGTTCGGGACCTAGAGCACCGTCAACGAATGTCTCTCTGAACATTTCCATCTTAAACGGACCTTTATCAATCGACTGAAGTATGTTTGTGGAAACTAGAAGGGGGGGTTGAATAGTTTACAAGGTTTTTTTTTGTTTTAAAAACCTTGCATGCAAAATATGTAGATTCGAGTTGTATGTTTAGCCAATTCACAATATGAACAAAACCTTATAAACAATCTATAATAAGCTAAAGAACATGACAATAATATGAAGAGATAGGAAGTAAGAACGATCAAATCCAAGACACCAAGATTTATAGTGGTTTCGGCTACGAAGCTCTTCTTCGCCCCTACTACCAATCTCGAGTAGCCTACCTCGAGATTTCACTATTTCAACAAGCTCCTTTCATGCGGACGAGTGGAAAACCGTTTACACTGTAGTTATTGTTATTTTTCTGATACTAAGTCTAAATGTTGAGTCCTAATCATACTAGAAAACCAAATCTACCAACTACACAATCAATACACAATCACTATATCTACACTATCGGATTACACACTATCCGATATCACACAAATAATAAGATAATTAAAATATAAATTTGGTATTAGAAGATTTACAGCATACAGATTGAGGTGAAGAAGTTGATGAAAAGTATCCAAAGACGAGACTATGTTTTGTAGCTCAAGCACCAAATGAGGTTATGTTCTGAATCTTTTACCTTTGTGGTGAAACATCATCAATTGATGATTAGCTTTAGACAAATGAATATGGATAAATTGTGCAAAATGTAGTTTAATGATAATCACTAAGACAAAGGTTAAATCTTACTTAGAAACTAGTCTAGAAAATGAGTTTAGGAAATTAAAGATAGATTTTTTTAATCACACTCGAGAAAAACTAATGAGGGAGTTGCATCTCGATTATGAAAGTGTATACACTAAAATTGAAAATGAAGCTTAATGAACGAATCTACAGATTAAACAAAATTTGAAAAGAGTACACGTTGCTTAAATGAAATGTTAAGTAATCCAAAACCCTCCAGTGATAAATTAGGTTTAGGGTTTAATTCATTTAAAGCATCATCTAGTGGAACTAAGGAAATAAAATTTGTGAAAGCTCAGAAAAAGACGTGTTCTGATGGAGGTCCCATAATTATAGGCGGCCCCCTTAATGATCCGGCGGCCCCCAAAATAACAATGGACGCCCCCAGTTACACCCAACCATGGATCTGAGGGAAAACTGTTGACTTTTCCAAAAATCTTTTATTGGGTCCTAGACTCCAAACATAATTGTAAAGAAAGTCAAAGTTCCCGTTGCTAGTGAGACAATGAAGTTAAACAATTCTATAAGCCATTGTCAAAACCCGGAGTTGGATTTTCGAAACCAAAATTTTAGATCTAAAACTTTACCTCCTAGAAGACTCAATAATAATTATTCTCGTCCTAAAATACCACAACCCAAAAGACATGTTGGTCGACAAAACAATACCACATGGATTTCCGTAACTTGGAACAACTTTCCACATCAAAGTTACATGCCATAGGAAATGTGTCTTCCATTCTCACACCCCAAACAATTGCATCAAATGCAAGGGATGTTTGGCACTAAACAAAAACTTTTCGGCCCAGAGATATTGGGGACAAATGTTTGAGTTATTGTCTTATATATATAGATATGCCTTGGTTATAGTTGAATTGGGAGCCGGACGGGAATGGATTAAAGGATAACGGATGTTTCCAAAACATATGATGGGCAACCGAAAGCCTCTCTCCTACTTACAAGGATATATATGGAGGTAACGTTATTTTTGGTTATAATCTTCGCATGGTAACATCAATTTGGCAAAGGTACGATTTCTAATGGACTCTCTTAAATAGATATGTAGAACATGTTGATAATCTAGGATTCAAATCGCTAAGTAATAGTACAATATGTGATAATAAGTGTTGAGTAACTTTTTCTCGTAACATGATAGTGAACAATTCACTAAGGACAGGTAACGTGATAGGTTAGAGGTTATTAGGAAAGAAAGGCTTATATGTGATGAAATTAGGAAATAAGCCTAAATTAAATTTGTCTAGCAATGATTGATGAAAATTCCACATTGTGGCATAGGAGATTAGGCCACGCAAATATGCGTCTCATTCAATCGTTAGCTTCTAAGGAATTAGATAGGAACCTACCTAAGCTTAAGTTTGATCAACATTTTTGTGATGCTTGCAAAATTGGAAAACAAGCTCACGCTAGTCACTAAGCTAAGTATCTGTGTGCTCATCGACTATAATGCTTAGACACTTCGCATCCTTAGAAGATGAGATGAGGAGTGAGTCTGGTATGCTCTCTCAGATCGCTGCGTAGGTCGTGCGTATGGTAGCGAAGAGTGCGAAGATGCGTTCTTACTCTTGCAACTTGACTAGAGGGAAGAGATGGAAGAAGAGATTAGATCACTTGAAACAGATAGAGGATGTTAGTGATCAAGATATTTCGTGAAGAGAAAGAAGGATTTTAGAGAGAGAAAGAAAGTTGTGAGCAAAATTCATGCCAAAGACGGCTTTGATTTTTAGCAACGGATTAGTAGCAGTAATTTAAAAGAGAGGAAATCAAACGGTAACTGGCCATCAGTGGGGGTTCCCGGCAGGGTCTCCCAATAATATATAAGGGGGCGCCAGGCCTGCCCAGGCCTATAATGGAGGGCCGTCAGGTAGACTCTGCGCTCCTTTCTTTTGTCTTTTGTTGGGGAGCAAGGTTGTATCTGGTATAGAAGGCTTCGTTTTGGGGGGGACAATTTGGAATTTCCCAAATTTATAAGCTATTTTAATTAAAAATTTTCTTTTTATTTAGAAAAATATTTTTCTATAATTAAATTTTGTAAAAACTCTTTAGTAAAATGTAATGGATAACGAGAAAAAATATTTTCTGATCTACTAATTCATGCTTAATTGATTTGTTTGTTCATACCTTAAGTGCATATACTATCTTTAGAAATGGAAATTTTATGATTCATAATTTGTAAAGTTAAGATTTTATCGTAAACGTTTTTTACTCATTTTTTTAATTATCAGAAAACATGAGAGGTTGAAAAATATAAAATAACGTTTTTAGATATTATAGTTAGATTAAGAATGTTCTCTCCCATTTCTTTTCCCATATAGTACAAATTTATTTTTATCCGATACACCCTAGCATAGTAGATGGACTACTATAGGTATACTTGGACCAAGATTTCTTAAGAATAAAAATGAAGCTTACGATCAATTCGAATATTTAGAAAATAGAAATCCAAATCACTTCGGGATGTACTAATAGTGTCAATAAAACCCGACCACGGTAGAGGAATTTGATAATGGAAGTGCAATTTAGAGCGTTTTTTGTAATGCCAATAGGTATTACTCCCAACTTTCGGCTCCACGCACTCCTCAATCAAATGGCCGTGGTTGAAAGAAAATACGGACGCTTAAGAATGAGTTAGAACCAATATGGAAACAAGCAATCATTACACAAAAGTTTTGGTTGTAACACCGTAGATACTTCCAACATAATATTCTCAACAAATCCTAATTTGAACCATCCTAGGAAAAAATACACCTTATGAAATCTATGAGAGGTAGGAACTACTCTTGACAACTTTAATTTTAGAGTGTTTGGAGCAAAGTGCTTCATTTAAACACTAAAGATTTACCTTCTACAAGTGACCCATGTCTTACGAAGGTGCTAGGTTATTCCTAAATAGTAAAGCATTATATCATTCTTAATAAAACACACTAGGAAAATTAAAGGAATACCTCAACGTGACATTCGATGAAAACTCTTCACCCTCTAAGCATCACCTGGTGGACGATGACTTAGATGAAGAAGAAGAAGGCTAATTAGGGAAATCGGAATAAGAAAAACCTATGGGAAAATGTTGTTTGAGGGATGAAATCTTTAGAGATTGATGAAATAGGTCAATATTAAGAATCTAGGAACCATCCCTAGAAAGTCATAGGAAACTCACCAAGAACCCTTAGATTCACAAGCCTAAAACCAAAGTAACTTCTTTTGTTTTATATCAACTATAGAATCTAAGAATGTGAATGAAGCCTTAGGAGATAAAAGTTGGATAGTCGCCATGCAAGAAGAATTAATTCAATTCATTGCAAACGACGTTTAGGAGTTAGTTCCACAACCTTAGAATATGACAATTATAGAAACTAAGTAGGTGTTTAGAAATAAGTTAGACGAGAACGGTATTGTTTCTCGAAATAAGGCTAGGTTAGTTGCTCAAGGCTACAACCAACAAGAGGGCATTGATTATGATGAAACTTATACCTCGGTTGCTAGACTTGAATCTATTAGGATATTATTAGCCTATGCTTGCGCCTTAGATTTTAAATTATTCCAAATGGATGTAAAAAGTGCATTCCTGAACGGTTTTATCAAAGAGGAGGTATACGTGGCACAACCTC
>BQNB010160052.1:0-14845 GCA_026074375.1 Tanacetum coccineum | reverse complement strand
AACTATGTTTTTGGACCAAAACCAAACCTTTTTATAATTTTAGACCAAAAGTGAAACGCCCCAAACCACAAGGACCAAAAATGTACTTAAATCTTTACTAAATGTTTTCTAATTAAAAGAAAAGTTTTATTAAAAACTTAAAATTTGAATTTTAAATTCCCCCCCCCCCCGAAATGAAATACAGCTTAACCAGATAAACCTTCCCCACAAAAGGACAAAAATCGAAGCGTCAGTCTAGGGGCGGCCCCCTTAGTGCCTAGAGCGGCCCCCAGATATATCTGGGGCCGCCAGGACCACCACCAGCTGACCGTTGGATTTCCCTGCCTATAAATACTGCACTCTCTCCTGTATAAAATTAACCCTCTTTGCACAGATTTTTCAAATTCTTTTCTCTCTCTAAAATCCCATTTCTCTCTTTAAATCTCTTGATCACTAACATAGTTTAATCTTGTTTAAATGTGATCCAATCTTCTATCCTTTCCTTCTTCCCTCATGTGCAAGAGAAGAACTTCGGTCATCTTTAAGATCCGAAGTTATGTAGTCTAGTTAGTCCATTTGTAACATTTGTTACATATAGATCGAGTCCATTTAATGATGTATATATTTGGATGGGTTGATTATGGGTTGGGTAGTATTTTAGGCCTTAAAATACATTGGTGAAGTGGTAGATTAGTTCTAGCTAAGATTAGGACTCGACATCTAGCTTAGTGTCGGAAAATAATGTAAGCATTGGTATAAGGTTTTCTTCGCCGAAAGGGAGCTTGTTGATTAGTGAAGTCACTCTCGAGTTGGATACTCGGGGAGTGGAGTAGGGCGAAGAGGAGCTTCGTAACCGAACCACTATAAATCACCTTGTCTGGTTTGCATTTTCTTTTACCTTTCTCTTTACTTATATCTTTACATATATCGCTTTACTTTTATATTTGCATTGTGCTTATGATTGTGTGAATGGTTATGTATATCTTGTTAGTTAAAGTTATGTAGCTCTTTGTGCTAAATAGTGTAAGTGTGGTTATACTGTTAGAATATGCTTTAGGTATTATAAACCTATGATCGACACTTCTCATATTGCGTCAAACTTGATTGGTGATTTGATAAAAAATATATATAGTCATAAACCCCTTCTGGAGCGGTCCATAATCAGGCGGCCCCCTTATATACTTGGCGGCCCCCATATATATATGGGACCGCCGGTAGAAGAGTGATTTAATCCTTGATCTTAAAGTTTTTATAATGGAAACGTATTCACCCCCTCTACGGTTTTCCAACTAATTTGGTTCGTATTCAGAGCCCACAGTCGCCTCAGTTTTCTAAACAAAATGGTTTTTTAAGAATTGAGTTACGATCTAATGTATCAAATTACCAATTCAATGGTGGACTAAATATTAAAAAAGTGTTCTTGTTGTTTTGATTCGTACTGTTTTGGTTAATTAAAATATGACTTCAGTATACTAGCTTGAAGGAAAATTTTCTCAAAAGAACTTGGAAGTGTCAACTTATGTTTGTCTAAGTCGTAAGAGTAGAAAAATAATGTCCTAAACGAAATTTATGTGCTGGAACAACTTCTTTTAAAGTCTTATGTTCTACAGTTAAGTTAAAAATGCATTTTGAAAAAAAATATGTTTTTGGGGTCACTGGCGTTGGCTGGTACCATTAAATGTTAGGAGGCCCAATTATATCTGGGGGGCCGTCACCTTTATGGGGGCCGCCTGTCTGTTTCGTCAGTTTTTGGCAAACTTCAAAAAATCATATAAAATCAACTGTAAGTCTGTAGAAGTCGTGCCACCCGCCATTTCGAAGATAATTGAGTCTAGTTTCATTTAAAATTACTCCCAACTCTTTATTCTAAACTTTAGTCAGTCAAAAATGCAAAATACTATATAGTGGTCAAAACTATATGTTTCGGTTTGACGTAAAACTTGTAGTTTACCTTTTCTTTCAAATCGAGCATTCTAGTCAACTTATCTTTGAAAACATTAATCTTGATTAATTTTAAAAATGGGGAGGAAACTATTTTTGTTTTCAAATAAAATCAAGCTATGTATACATCGTTTTTATTTCTAATTACAAAAAAAATATCTTTTGTGTATGTGCTAGACGATTATGTGTTGTTTAACTTTTGTTTAACTTGGTTAAATAGATTATTAATAATGTAATTCATTACTATTATGTAATTGATGCTAATTATATATCTAAACACATATGTGCCATGTATGCTATTTGTTTGTTACTAGTTTTCCGTTTAATATGCCTAATAGGAATTACGCTAGATCTCTTGCATTAAGTTGGCAAAATTGTTTGTGCATTGCATATAGGCATAGATCACTATATTTACAAGTGTTACATAAACATCTTGTAGATTATTTTGAGTGTAGTAACCCATTTAGAAACAAGAGTTAAATAATTTGTCAAGTGTGTTGTGCTAGTTATTGTAAATCCATTATTGACACTTCTCATATTGCGTCAAACTTGATTGGTGATTTGATACAAATAATCTAGTTTGAAAAACCTCTTCTAGAGGCGGCCCGTATAAAATTGGTGGCCCCCTGACGTACTAGGCGACCCCCATATATTTATGGGACCGCCAGCAGAGAGTGATGTAATGTTTTTGTAGAATACTAGTAATCTAATGAATCAACCAAGAACAATGAGTGAGATGTGGGTTGGATTGTTAGAGAAACTTGGATGGAATGGATGATATGTGTATTATGGAATGTATGGAATGAAATAACAAATGAACAACCAACAATGAACAACCAACCCTCTCCAAGACTAGGAGAGGGTGTATAAATACTACCATGGCCGGCCCATGGGCTGGAGTTGGGCCACCCATGGGCCTTGGGCCGGACTAGATTACTAATCTAATCCTTATACTAACTACGAGCTAAGACTTGTTACAACTTTGGAAGTGACCGACACTTTTCGTGTTTCCAACAATCTCCCCCTAAGGGAGGTCACTCCAATTTACAGACTTTAAACCTAGCATACTATGCTTTATCCTTAGTCTTTAGCTCGTACTCTTGTCTTTCTCTTGTGAATATGTTGTAGTGATCATTGACTTCTTGGATTGAGCTTGTTCCTTGAACTTGTATTTGACATAGTGATCTTGAGCATCTTGAGATCATCAACCAAGCATAATCTCTACGCCAACTTGTAACTTTGCCAACTTGTAACTTTGCCACCTTGTGGACTTGCGACTTCTGGACCGACATGCTCATACCATTCTTGAAAAGCTTTAACGTTGCATCTTTCTTGAAATTCTTTAACTTTAACACTTTGACACTTCTAGAAAGATGTGTGGTATCAGAGTAGCGGAAGTCTTGAAACATGTACTTGAGCTTTCATGATGACTTTATGTTTGTCGGTCGGGTATGAGCATGTGGTTATGGATCTTGTGAGCCAGCTGGAATCAGGAACCTCCACCACCATTTTACATAGCCTGCATAAAACAGTTAGCAATAAAGCAGGGGGACGAATATGGCTTTGTCATTCGTCCAGGTTTGGTTGGAGAAACCATCGGATCCGTGAGGATCGACCTGTGATCAGATAGATTCAATTTAAGAAGAATCTTCTTGACAGGATTTCCAGCTGAAGTATTGAATCTTTCTAACACATAAGTATTAGATTCATCGTACTCAGCATGTTCTCATTATCGGAACGTCTCAAAGCAGACAGCACGATAAGAGTGAACCAGTGAGTTACTATCTCACCGATTGATATAGAAAATTGATTTGAAAATCAATCGGTGTATCACTTACAAAATTGTTTTTGTGACACACCGAGAGTGTTTATCATTTCAAAAATTCACTAACAACCGTTGATCCATTTCCTGGAACAAGTTTGATTCTTATAGAATCGCACCATCGTTTCTTTCCAGTTGTCACAAGTTTGATTCATAAAGAATCGCACAAGTTACCTACCATGAGCTTGTTTGATGTTGACTCAAGCAGGATTTCCATCTTCATTGTGAATGAATTCACTCTGATGTTCTGGCAAAATCACAAGGATAATGCGAAGGACTCTTAAGATGTATCTTGTAATTCACATTGTGTGACTTAGCAAGAATAATTTGACAAGTGTCCTAATGAGATTTATGGATGATCTCTTTTGGCTCTAGACTCAATAGTGCACTTTGATTTTAGTGATCGGAGGCTGGAGCTGAGTGCCACCTTTTCAATATCAACTAACTCGGAGTGAGAAAGTCAATAGAAATGAGTGTATCTCCGTGAGTTTTGAAACAAAGTCTTTCTGACTTTGAGTAGCTGGGAGGGGGTTGTGCATAGCGTCACTGGGTCCATGACTGTCTTCAATGTCAGACAACACCTGAGTGTTTCTGACAGCATATGTATTGACCCGGTTTCTGCCTAAGTGTATGGAGGGCTTCTTTATTTTCACCCTTTATCCTTACAGATTGGCTCAAATAAAAATCATTTTTTTAACAGTTAGTGTTTAAAAAATTTGTGATTTCTATTATTTGAGTGTTATTTACATTTTGGGTGGGGAATCGGGGAGTAAAGGTTAAAAATCCATATTTTTGCTTTCATTCACGGGTTGGCCAATAAAGTTGAAGAAACTTTTGGTTTGTTTTTGGGGGGGAATAGATAATTTTCATGTGTTAAAACCCGTGTTTCTTACGGGATTCCTTATGGTTCTTTATGAGTGTTGGAAAAACCCCTTCCCTTTTTCATTCACTAGGATATCAACGATTCCCACCCAAGCTCCTCCAAAATAGAAAATAAATTTTCAAACAACTCATTTCATTAACCTCTTCCCCAATTGCCTTTCTTGTGAACTTATGTCTTTGTTACACTTGTGTCAATCTTTTAATCCCTTTTTGCCAAATTGGTGCCTTTAAATGCATTCTTTCCTCCAAAAGCCATCAACTAAAAATTATATATATTAAATTTTTAGGTTTATTTTGCCTTGAACAGGATTGTAAGGTTTCTAAATCCTGGATTGTCCGGCATTCATAGTATTTAAAGTAATCTTCTGTTTCTTTAAGTAGTAAATTTTTCCGTTTTGGGGAAAGGTCGTAGTTCGGTGTTGTGTCTCTCTCGTCTCTCATTAGAATGTGTGTGTTGTGCTATTTGTGTTTTGTTTATAAGTGGTGCTATGTTTTCGCGCGCACACTCGCTAGTGTTGCCGCCCACACCCCCATATATATATACTATATTCTATCTTAGAGATATGTATATTAGAGAGATATATAGAGAGAATCGAGGAATTCACGCGCGCGCCCGCTACAGAGAGAACTTGCCATCTCGCTCTAGGAGATCAAGCCGTCGCCACTCGACACTCTTCCATTTACTCCATCTTCTTACTGTTATCCACAAATGTATAGATAGTGAGTTTCGTAGATTTGTGCCATAGTCAACGAGACAAATGAAAAATTATGATAAAAAGTAAAAAAACTAAAAAGTAAAGTTAAAAAAAGGGTTATACATCTTATGGCTACGCACAACTATCTGACTGACTCAGTACATATGTAATGAGTTGTGAGTTGGTCATATGTGGCTGACTCGCGCAGGTGGTGTCCTCAGTGTCGTTTTTAGAGCGCAGTGGCGCCGACTTTTGTGGGGCTACCTTTTGTTCCGTGATCGCTATTAGTTGTGGGTGTTCTGTGCGATGTTTAGATTTTTGTTTGTCTGACTTTCGATATGTGTGTTTGTTGGTGCTTTATTTGTGTTAAATGTTTGTGGTAACGCGCTAAAAGTACGTGCGGGCAGATAGTAAATAGAGCTATGTTACGAAAGGTGTGTCCTGATTTTAGTGTTCATGGTACAAGCATAAAAATAAAAAAACCCCGCGGAAGAGAGAGAGTCGCGTCTCGTTACCTAGATAGAACTTTAAATATGATTCGTTTATGGTCAGAAAAATCGTGTACGTGATACTCGCAATTTGTATGTGTTGTGTAGAATAAAAACTTCTGTGAGTATCGCTCACGCGCGATATAGATAAGATAACTAATGTTTAAACATGAGGGCGTACAACATGTGAACGCCATGTGTGAGAATGAATAAAATTATATGGACTATATATTACTATTTATTATGGTCGCGGCGCAAGTGTGCGCACTAAAATTGCGCTTAGAGTAGATTTGCGCTAAGCGTGTAGAATAAGAAGAAAGCCACAAAAATGATCGCTATGAGTATGGCCTAAGAAAAAGTAAAAAAAAAATACAAAACAGGTCTCCTCTGACAACTTAGATTACATATTGTCAATCACCGTCTACTAGAAATTAACCAAGATGAGTATCAAATACATCAGGTCATAGTTTGTATGTTACACGAAGTGTCACGCGTATTTTATTACGGTCTTAGATCGGTACGCTAATCTCGCGCGCTCCCACTCCACAGTTTTACGAAAAAACCATTTTAAATTAATTCCGGGGAAAAAGGCTTGTAAGTTAGTGGAAGGGGAATAAAGCCTCTAATTGGTATACGGCAAGATAGCTGGGAAATATTAAGGGGGACCATTTAAATTCCTAAAGTTAACCAAAAAAAAGGGGCCTTATTTCCTTATAACGTTAGGATTTTTTCAAAAAAAAAGTGGGGGGGGGGGGGGGGGGACCCTCAGTTTATGAAACTTTAGATACAATACCTTGATTACGATCCTTAGATACGGAAAAAAATAAAAAAACTTGATTAAGTGAAAAATCACGCGCGGAATTCGGGGGGGGAAAACCCAACCCCCAAAAATTCCGAAAACCCTTAAAAGGCAAAAAAACCCCTTTGGAATACCAATAACCAAAAAACCTTAAAAAATAACCCCTTGGATTTTACAAAACCTTGGAATAAGAAAAACCAAATTCCTAAAACCATTGAGTTACGAAATCCAACAAAATTTCTGAAAAAAGCCAATAAAATCTAACGGAAAAAACTAAAAAGGTTTTCGGGAAAGGCAAAAACTGTTATGAAAAGTAAAAGGGTTACCGAAAAGCTCAGGGGGAAATTAAACGGGAAAAAACCCTGAACTTATTATTCGTAAATTTTTTCTCCCAAAAAAAAATCTACAAATTTCGTTAGTTAATTTTTTTTCTTCTCAATTCTAACGGCCTTTTTAGGAAAAAAACTAATAGATTTGGATCTTTTTGCATACGGGGTATAAAAAAAAGTAATTTAAACTTTTTATTCTTGTATTAAAACTTTTCCATATACTACCCAAATCCTATTTTTCTAGGGATTTGGTCAAAACTTGATTTTTTTCTGTTTTCCAAAAGTTTTTAAATCTATTGGGTAAATAACAGGTTATCAATAAATTTCTTTCAAGCAAGGGTTTTTTTACGGAAAATGGGATCCATGTGTGTTACGAAATGCAAGAAAAAAAAAACTACTCAAAGGGACAATCGGTTTACCCGGAAAAAACAATAACTTTAACCCCAATACTTTTAAAAACTTACCTAAAAAATTCTTATTCGATCGGATAAAATACCACCCACTATTTAGGGTTGTTTTTTTGATTTTCCGAAAAAACGCACCAAATCTAGAATCTCATTTACGGATTAGGATTAAACCACTTTGTTAAAAAACATTATTGTTATAATTTGTGAGGGGGAAAATAGGAATTAAGGTTAAGGCTTTAAGTGGATTTGGAATTTTATAGAGGTTTTCCTTTTTTCACATTTTTCAACTTTTTTTCATAAAAGGAAGGAGGGGGGAGAGCGAGGAAAAAAATTAGGGGGGGACAGTGAAAATAAATGGGGGGGGGGGATTAACCAATAAAAAAATATATCAAGAGGGCTTTCTAATCTAGAAGAGTTTTTAAAAAAACAACACATGGTTTTTATTAACTACCTTTTTTCTAAATCCCATTTTTACCTTTTCTCCTAAACCTTTAGGTTATTTTGGAATCAATGATACTTAAAGTTTACCAAATAATTTCCTTTTATTTTACATTTAATAATTTTAAAACTAAAAGTACTTTAAAAATTTCTACATTGGGGGGAACCCAATTCTTAGTGGAACTTAATAAAAACATTTTTATTCCTAAACAAAAAAAAGGGGGAAAACTTAAAAAATTCATTTTTCAAAAGAAAAATTAAAAAGAAAAGATCAAATTTCCTTGGCCCTTTACCACCTTAGGGGAAAAAGTACATAGCCAACACAAAAAAAATCTTTCAGGCATGGTCTTTGGAAAGAAGTTCGTGGGGGACGTTTTCTTTTTTCTATTTAGGATTTGTTGTGCCTGATAAAACGGGAAAAAATTTTTACAAAATACTGTCTTTTATATACGATTCCACTGAGGGGATGACAACCAAACAATTAAGCCTCGAGATGTATCTTTTTTTTAAGATTTTTACAAAAACCCTTTATATCAATCTTTTTTCGTTAATATTATAAAATTGTATCAAATCCCTATATGGAGGTTAGGGCATGGGGCATTCAAAATTTATCAATCAATATGAGTTAGCATTGGGCTTAATTAGTTGGACCTAATTAAGTAAGGAACGTGAATGAACCCAACACATGGGACGAGCCCATGTGAGGCCCACGTGGGACGGCCGACCACCCTAGAGGTGTGTCGGGTTGGGCTTTGGTTCTTTGACATGTTTAAGAAGATTAAGATATAATTATATAATATCAAATATTTTAAACTAGGTAATTATCTCTTTATTTATTATGGTAATTATCTTGTTTTTCTAATTGGTAATTATCCATTAAGCCTTATAAATAAAAGAGTGATTTACTGAATCATTAACTGATTAAAAACCCTAATCCCCCTTGCTTAGTTCCGCCGCGAAACATAAACCAAGACATATATTCGTTTGTTGTCTTTTGTGCAATAAGATTGTCTGTGTTGCTGTATTGATCAACCGCTAGCACGTTGTTGTACTCGTATGAGGGCTAGTGTGTACGTTGTGAGTAGTTTTAGTTTGGACACTTTGGTTCGTCCAGATCTCCCTAATCCAAGCAAATATGTACGCAAGTTGTTATGTTATTTAGATTTAGTTATAAATCGTATATGGATCGCTCATGCAAAATCGTGGTAGGGTACTATTACTTCTGCTGTATGTTTTCTAATAACTGTTATGAAAATTTAAAAATGATTCCCTACATTTTCCTACATTTGTATCTGAGACAGTTATATGAGTTTATAACTATATGTGATTTGCTTTAAGCATAAATTTTATGATCATAGTGTCATATCTGAATCCTGTAGGATTTTTATTATGTAGTTTAGTAATACAAACATAAATCTGGCTTGATGATGCATAAACAAGTGTTGTAAAGCTTATCACATTTTCTGTTTATTTTGATATGTATTTGTTTGATAAATCTGATGACAAATCTGTTAGATCTAAGTAAACATGATCAAAATATTAGATAGATATTAAATATTGTATTTAATTGCTTTGATTGGCTTGTTAAAATTATATGCTTTAATAATCTGTATTCATCATGATCAACCTCATGAAAAGTTGACATGAGCAAGCCAATAGTAGTTTAATAATTGTTATTATTATTGTGTATAGCCAGTTATGCCCATAGCCTTTTGTCATGATTTAATTATTTGATAATTAATTTTTATGCCCTGGTTAAGGAGTCTAGGTTTTTCGGCCTCGATGCCAAGTTGTAAATTATATTTAGTTTTTGTTATGTAATTATTTCAATTGAAAGTATTAGAATAGGATTGTATTTTTTAATTTTATAAACATAACAAGATAGATATCAAGGCTGGATGCAAAGAGCAAGATGGCGCAAGCTTATGCTCTACTTGATTAAGATATTAGGATCTTGAGTCACGTGAGAGCATTGGAGAAACCCTAGATGCCCATTGTGTTTGTGTTGGCTCACAGACATAATTATATGATTTTGGGCTAGGTTTATCGGATTTTGGGCTAGGCTATACATAATTTATATTTGCATGAATGTGTTTACTTTATCGCTTGATTTGATTATGCATGCTGAACATTGTTTTGGGTTTAAGAGTTAAAAGGGTTTAAAAGTAAAACACCAAAAGTGTTTTAAAGAACTTAAACTTATTAAAATGTTTTAGCACAATTCCATTGTAAGTAATAGGCATGTATTAATTATGACACACATTTTGACATAGAAGATAGGACAATTATTGTGAAACCAGTCATGGAAGATGTTGTACCCTCTTTCTGCTTGTTCAACAAGGCCGTCCTGTTTTCAAACTCCTGGATGTGCAGGTGCTTCAAAGACATATGTAGTTATGCATAGGTTTCCTCTACCCGGAGCAGATTGGCTAGCATATTCTTGTGAGTCTTAGATCCTGTACCTGGTTCTTTCCTGCTTGTCTGGATTGTCGTTCACTCTGGAAGCACTGGTAGAACGGTTCTTTTCCTGACCTTCTTCTTTTGGACCCCCGAGCTGTTCCACGGGAAAAAAGGGTTCTGATCATCACTACCGTTTCAAGGTCTTTTATTGTGACCACGTAGAATCGCCATATGTAGTCTCACAGGATTTTGTCGGCTTCATACGCATCAACTAATGCTTGTAGCCTTTAAATACTGACCTGTTGATAGAGTTGTTAGCTATCCATCTGTCATTAAGAATCTTTTTCAAGCCTAGTTCTGAAAAGATTTGCAGCTCACAGCATGTGAAAGACGTGTTGCATTCCTTTGATGAATCGCACAAAGAACATCAGACACCGAGTGATCGTTATTACAATAACTATCTTGATTATTGGAGTAATTATAGAGAACTTCCTTTTTGACTTGTTCCTTGATAATTTTCTCATTCCTTCATCGATTGAATCAGGAATTGTTGATTTGCAGAAGAAGACACTTCTCGAATTCTTTCATACTATCAATTGACTGCAACGTCCGACTGGCTTCCTGCATTTTATTTAGCTAGATATTGATCAACGATGCTAGGAATGGAGATCGCTTCAGCATATTGATATGTTTGCCTGCGTTTCCGAGGAAGTTGTCTTTCAAACTTTCAGTCTGTAATCACAGCCAAACAACTATACGAAGCAAAGTAGGAAGAATTTTGTATCGAGGAGCTTGTAGTAGGGCCGGTGTTCAGAATTGGTGGTTGTTGATTTTGAATACGAGAGTATACTTGTTTGAGGGCGATTGATTCTGTGCATGAAAGGATGGCTCCATGATACTTTAAGGAGTATCAATTTGAAGAGGTGGGCTTCAGTATGTTGTCCAAAAATATCATCAACACCAGTATCTTGCGGTATAGGATTCAGCATGTTGGAGACACGAATCCAGAAGATACAAAAACGAGCTCTGTTGGTTGACATCAGGATTTACGGATTAGGTCACATGAGTGTCTTTACTTTCTGGGTTGCTTGAACTGGGTAATATAACATCTGTCAATTACATCAACTCTTCCATTCAAGACATCTGGTATTGGTATCTCAACATGCCTCATTAACTTGATCCTCTTCATATGTAGCATCTTCATCCGACTTTGCTCCTTCAACATTCGTTCCTTCAACTTCATTGTCACTATCTTCGTCATCTGATATAGAAATACGAGAGGTCCATCTTTATCAGTTATTCCTCTTTCATGTATTATGTCCATCCACAAGAGTTTAGATCTTCGATGGAGCCAAAATCATCACATCACCATCTGATTCGAGTCCTATTCTTCATCATACATCACATTTTGATCTGTCACATTAATCGTCATGTTCCACATCATCTGTCATCATCCTGTTTAGACATCTCAATAACGTCATTTTTAACAGCATCTTCATCAACTTGACTTATGCTCATCATCTTGATCTTCTCACATGATTTCCAAAGATATCATCCTCTGAGTCATAAATCAGGGTGAGCATCGGGGAACCCCTGGTGTAACACCAATTCCTTCATATTGTACCAGAAACCACCAGGCATGAGAGCTGTTGATGTTTTTTGACGTCATCCTTTTGTGAATATTTTGAGTTGCTCAGCCTCTACAGCACAAATCAGCCTCAGAGATAGTCTCCAACCAGTATGCACACCCTTCGTTTTCCTTTTCCAGACCTCTTTTCCTTGGAGGGCAGTCAGACAAAGCTTCAGTTTAGTGAATGTATCTGTATTACTTCTTCTTGAGCATCCTTTTCAGTCTTTTGAGAAATATGGTTCCAGAAGCACATAACTCTTGCGTATGATTCATTAGAGTTGCGAGATGTCCTCAGAGTTGGTTAATGCCACTAGGCAAGACAATCCCCGTACAACTGAGTGTCTTCATCTCCTTGAGAAGCACATTGACATTAAAGTGAACATGGGTCATCACTGGCATAGTGCCTTTTCCATCACTCAAATGTTGACCTAGCTAGCAATATAGGTTGTTAGAGTATTGAACATTTAGGACCGGTTACATCACACAAAGCGGAGAAGATCAAATGTAAGTCGGTTAGTTCTCGAAAGACTCTCGAGGCGTCACATTGTTGTGCCAGATTGCTTAGACAAGTGTTGACAATTCATGAACAGCAGGAACAGACTTATTCCAATGCATGATCAAGGAGAAGTAGTCTTGTAGGTTTTGTTGAAACCAGTCAGGACAATGTTGGACCTCTTCTTCTGCTTGTTCATTCATGGACTCCTGTTTCAAACTCCTGGTGTGCAGGTGCTTCAAAGACATCTGTAGTTTGCATAGTTTCCTCTACCGGAGCAGATTGGCTAGCAGATTTCTTGTGAGTCTTAGATCCTGTACTGGTAGTCTTTCCTGCTGTCGTGGTTGTCGTTTTCACTGTGGAGCACTGGTAGAAGCGGTTCTTTTCTGACCTTCTTCTCATTGGACCCCCGATCTGTGCGCAGCGGAGGGTTCTGATACACACATCTGCACGTCTCTAGGTCTTTTATTCAGTGACCGTATCACCATATGTATCACAGGATTTTGTCGCTTCACAACTGACATCAACTATGTGCCTTATAGATCATGCCTTTGAATATCTGACCTGTTGATAGAGTTGTTAGCTTCCATCTTGTCAATTAAGATCTTTTTCAGCTCTAGTTCTGAAAGATTAGCAGCTACAGCATGAGACGTGTTGGCTTCCTTTGATGATCGCACCAGAACCTACAGACCAGTTGACGTTTACTAACTACACTCGATGTTTTGGGAGTACATTTTGGAGACTTCTTTTTGACTTGTTCCTTGATAATTTTCTTCATTCCTTCATCGATTGAATCAAGGAATTGTTGATTTGCAGTAGTAGACTCTTCTCGAATTCTGTCATACTTCAATTGGACTGCAACGTCCACTGCTTCCTGCATTTTATTTGCTAGATATTGATCAACGATGCTAGGAATGGAGGAGAGCGCTTCAGCAACAATAAATTGTTTGCCTAAGTTCTGAAAGTTGTCCTCTAACGCATTTAGTCTTTTAATCAAACAAACAACGAAGCAAAGTTAGGAAGATTTTGTAGCGAGGAGCTTGTAGTAGTAGCCGGTGTCAGAATTGGTGGTTGTTGAGTTTGAATGACGAGAGGATACGGTGTTGGAGGGCGATTGATTTGTGCAGTGAAGGATGGCTCCATGATGGCTGTTACAGGAGTATCAATTAGAGAGGTGGCTTCAGTATGTTGTCCAAAAATATCATCAACACCAGTATAAATCTATCAGTTTGAGGATTCAGCATGTTTTAGAGGACGAATCTAGATGACCATACAAGACGAGCGCTGTTTCACTGACACCATCAGGATTTACCGTAGTTAGGGTCACATGAGTTACTTCAATTCCCTGGGTTGTTTGAACACCTGGTGACAATATACATCTGTCATTTACGGAACATCTCTTCCATCAAGATCGGTATTGGTATCTTCGACTGCCTCATTTCCTTGATCCTCTTCATATGTAGCATCTTCATCCGACTTTGCTCCTTCAACATTCGTTCCTTCCAACATCAATGTCACAAACATCGTCATCTGATAATGAGATACTAGAATCATCTTCATCAGTATCCTCTTCATGTAGTATATCATCATTATGAGCTATGAGCTTTGGATGTACAAAATCATCACCATCATCATCTGATTCAGTCTGTTCTTCATCATCATCTTCTTGAGTTGTCTCATCAACGTCATGTTCATCATCATCTTGAACTTGCTCATCATCGTCATGATCATCATCATCTTCATCATCCTGAGAAGTCTCATTAACGTCAATTTTACCTGCATCTTCATCATCTTGAGCTTGCTCATCATCTTGATCATCATCGCTTGATTTCCAAGAGATATCATCCTCTGAGTCATAATCAGGTGCATCGGGAACCCCTTGTATAACACCAGTTCCTTCATCTGCACCAGAACCACTGGCATGAGAGATGTGAGTTTCTTGACGGCTTCTTTTTGTGATTATTTTGAGTTGCTCAGTCTCTGTCAAATCAGCCTCAGAAATCTTCTCCAAATCTGCAGATTTCAGTTTTCCTTTACCAGATCTCTTTTCCTTGGGGGCAGTGGGAGGCTTCAGTTTAGGGATTGTTTCTGTATCAGCTTTCTTCTTGCTTCCTTTTATCTTAGGAGGAATTGTTCCTGAAGCCATAGCATAATACTCTTTGTATGATTCAGAGTTGCGGATGTCCTCGTTGGTTAATGCCACTGGCAAGATAGCCCCGTACAACTGTGCGACTTCATTCCTTGAGATGACATTGATTATAGTAAACATAGGATCATCTCTGGCATAGTGCCAATTCACCTTGTTTCTTCTAGGAATTGAAGGATCTTTTTCCATGACATAGTTGACGACTAACTTGGTGAACCGAGGATAATACATCGCATTGCCCTTCTTTGAATTTTTGTTCTTAATCTTGAAAATAAAGTCCTCCCATAGAAGAAATGCATAATCAACATTCTTCTTGTTGTACATACCCCACAAGATTTGAGCTTGAGAGAGACGAAGACTGTCATATGATGGTGTACCGCCGAGACATTTGTTGAT
>BQNB010160051.1:0-14845 GCA_026074375.1 Tanacetum coccineum | reverse complement strand
AACTTTATTTATTAACAATTATATAATGTTTATTAAGCTGGTGGGAGCAAAAAGCCACAATTAACCTCTATGAGCCTAAAATAGATCCAACTACTCTATGTTTAGCATCTAACTTATATAAAACTCTATTATTTTTCGTTCTTCGCAAATTTAAAATCTTTAATAAAAAGATCCGCGAATGCTTAGTCTAATAAAACAAGCTTTGCATATTTAAAGTCTATCATGGAAACTTGCAAACTCTTGGCTCTTTATAAGCTAGAATTTTCGTTTTAAAGCTGCTTGTATAAAAGACTAGCTAAAGCTTAAATTTATATAAGTTAAGGGGCAAGTTAGAGCGCAACATGCTCGATCAAGTCAAAATTTATTCCTTAAAAAAGACAAAATTACGTGTCAAAACACTTATTCTATTTTTGAAATTTTTTAATTTTGGCATATCTTTGCTATTTTTGGTAGAAAAACTAAATTACATGAAGACAACGACTGCAGGTTCGATCAAATCGATAGATACCCTCCATACTCGAACTACACAATCTCATTGTCCTCAATGTGAGACATGTCCCAACACCCCATACTAATTTCAAGGCATAATCCAAATATTAAGGGGTCTCTACGCAAATCTAAAGCCGTTTATTAGTTATGCTAATAGATAAACGTTAAATCAATAAGATCTAGGGTTTAGGGTTTAGGGTTTAGGGTTTAAGTTTTGGGTTTTTCGGATTCGAGTAACGGTTGATCGCAGATATTTTAATCTATACCATTGTGATCGTGATCCTTTTTCGATCATCGTGGTATATTTGCTTTCCATCGACGATAATCATACGAGTTCGCAAGAAGAAAAATTCAATCAGTCTGCTCTTTTAAATTTATATGCTTTATGCCTTAAGACACACGTAAAAAAAGAAGATAAAAAAGAGAGAAATACGTATGCATTTATTAATCTAAATTTTGAAATTACAATTTCAGCCCCTGGACTTGAAGACCAATTCACCTTTCGTCCTTTCCTTGTTTATTTACCCTTCAAGTTGAAACTTCTTCTCACCGTTAGTCCTTTCAAGTTATAAATCAGTCGTTAGCCCTCCAAAGTGAAACCTTATTGCACCGTTAGTCCCTATTTGAGTTTTAATCAACCGTTAATCATTTCAAGCTCAAATTTTGTGCATCGGTCATCGTTTTAAGCTCATTAATCATTACAAAAGCTCACGTACTTCAATTTCAACAATGATTTCACCAACAACAATTAATTATTGTTTCACGGTTTCTTCTTGATTTTGTAAAATCCCCAAGATACTTATTAATTTTAAGAGTCTTTTATTGGTGTTAATCTAAGTTTGTGGGAATCCCCGTGATCGTTAATTGTTTTCGATCCACTTCATACTTTATCGCGGTCCGATCGGTACTATAGATCGTAACATCTCACAACACATCAAAATGTCAAATACAATACAATTTGCAACCTGAAACATCAAGTGTTCTTCACAATGAAACCGTTTCTTCGTGTTCAACTTCTATTGTTCAAGAGAAGCACACATTTACTTAGAATGTAGATTTGCATGGTTAAAGTCGCGTTGCCCTATTTTCAGCTCACCAAGTTCAAGTTTCCACTTGAAGGATTGCAGTCGAAACTTTAACACAAGGACCTATTGGTACACTTGTCTATCTTCAAGAGTACATTCTCTCAAGCAACAAAAGGAGACTGGATTGTCCTGAGCAACGCATCTTTCCAAAGAAACAATTTATAGACTGATTGAAAGACTATGTTGAGAAAGCTCAGAACATACGTTTGAAATGCTTTCTATTCAGAATTCAAAGCGCGTATACAGGAAATATAACAAGATTTGAGTCGCTCAATCCCTTATACGATGCAATTGATCTGTAACATGGATTTCCATTGGGAAATACATGGCTTGAGATAACTCTTCATCAACAACGGAATTTCATAATTGTTGAAACAACAAGAAGTTGTTGCTAACATAGAATGATCAGTATAAATTTATAATAATGCCAATTAATTAAAAAGAATGTTGGATTCATTTAAAGTTGATTTTGTTGTCATACAACCATCCAAAACCCTTGTTTCTGAGAAAGAAGACAGTAACTTCAGAGACCATACATCAGCAATTTTGGTAAAGCCAACAGCAACTTGAATTTGGAAACAAAGATGTGCATGCAAATCAAAAAACAATAACGAAATGTCAATAAAAGCAAACGAACGTTGCATGGCATATTTTATATCTCTTCTTTCACACCTTTAAGTTCTTTCTAAAGATGACTTAAAAGGCACTCGCATCGAACATGGATTACAAACCGGGCTTTCTATTGTCAACTCTTTGGTCAAGATGCTGATACTTTCAAAGAACGATGCTTCTCAACTAGATCATTACAAAGCAACTTGGATAAAGATGAAATTTCAAAAGGATGGATCTATGGCTGCTTTTGGGTGGATCACTAAAGTTCCAAGCAATAATCGATTCAACAGTTTACTTTAGAATATGATATCAATTAAAAGACAAGTACTTTGTTGACATTTTACACTAGAATCGAGGTTTTAAACACTTCAGGAGGGTACTCTACTTCCAACACGTCCGGTCAATGTTAAGGAAGCATGTTGCTGAAAGATAAACATCGAGTCATCATAAGACTGTATGATAATAGGGTGGAATAAAAGGACAATTGCAGACAGCAAGAGGAGCTAAGATTGATCGGGTAAAGCAGAAAATAATGGTTGGTTGTCATGCGAACGCAATGGACAGAATCAGGAAGTGCAGGTGACAGCCAATGTCAGGGAATGATACAGATGTTGATGATACAGATATCAGACCCATATATGACGAAGAGCCAGTGGTTGAGGTACAATTGACTGTTGAATGTAATATCTTTGCTATAATGCAAACGCAATACTGAGCAACCTAAAATCATTAATGAAGGTAGGGTTGACCAGTATCCTGAACAATGTCAAGTTAAAAGTCCTATGCTTGATTCATCACCTGATAACTAGACAACTGAATACTCAAAACAATCACTCGAGTCTGAAAATATTTTACTCAAAAGACTGTTGCCTAACTTCAAAAAGATTTTTCAAAAATGGAAGCACATTGTATTGCTCTCGAACTCAAATATCAAAATCAAGCTTTAAAATCAGGGCAACATGGTCAAATTTTAAATGAAACAAGTAATAAAGCCAAGATCAAAAAGGAAAATTGATGATACTTGAAACATAATGACATCAATTAGAACTTTGTGTGGCTAAATTACGTAAAATACGAGATCTAGACTATTAGAACATACACTTCTTTGCTTGCTAATAATGCTGATTTAAAAGCTCAGATTCAGGAAAAGGTTTTTGCAATTGCATCTGCTTGGTTAAATTGTAAAATAAAAAATGACCTTCCTAGGAATGGGTTTTAAAGGAAAATTGTGTAGATACTAAGTTTTGATAACCCATCAAATCTTTGGGGGGGGGAGCGCGAAACCGGTTTTACAGTCACCAAGAAACCAATCAGTTGTTAGACAACCGAATGGGTTTAAATCCGAAAGGCCTCAAATGTCAAAACAATGGGTTGCCTCCCAAGTTGATGTGAATAACAATTTGTCAAAACCAGTCACTCAACACTATTTGCCTAAGAAAAGAGAATCTGTTTTTGCAAAACCTGATCATATGATTGCATCTAGCGAATCTAGGAATAGTTCTAAGAACATGCCAAGATTTAGTTCAAATGACATGGTTCATAATCACTATCTAGATGGAAGCTAAGGGAAAAAGGACACAAGAAAGCAGAAAGAGATAAGGAACCAAAAACTAGTGTGACGCATTCTGCTAGATTTCAAAGCACTGTTGATGATAGCAAACCAAAACCTAGGAGCAACAATCTAACACCTAGGAGTTTGCTTGTATCTAAGAGTAGTTGCCTAACAATAATGGTTGTGCCCAAAGCAGATCACTCTAACAGTCTAGTTCTTTTTTAGATTCCAAAAACTTTGTGTGCTCTACATGTCATAAACGTGTGTTTAATGCAAAACACGATGTGTGCATAACAAAACTCCTAAAGGAAGTGAATTCACGTGCAAAGACTCAATCCCATTTAATAAGACCAAGAATGGGAATAGGAAACTGTAACCAAACCCGCCAGCAGAGTATCAAAAAGAGTCATACTCAGAAGAAACTGCTAGGCAGTCCTTACAGTTGACATAGCTTCTTTTCTCCTAAAAAAAGGACCCCTTCCGCTGGTTGTGTAGAGGGAGGGGGGGAGAAACATCTCCCTAGATCTGGATTTTAGGTGGAATCCCACGTGGTTGTTAGTAGAGGTAGTTTTGTTTGTTATTTGAATAGATAGAATTAGGAGAAGAATTTTAGATTTAAGGAAGAATAGAATTAGGTTTAGAATTTTTAGATAGAATTCTCAAATCTGTTGTTGTTGGTCTTTTGTGTGGTTGGATTCCTAAGGATAAGGATAATGTTATATATTCTTCGTCTCTTGCACACGCAAGGTTTGATGACAGAGTAGTAAGTAAATGTAACAACTACCACCCTCAACTAGGATTTTACGCAAAGCGGGGAATGATAGATTACAACATTGAGGGTGCTAACTTCACATACATGCACCACGAAAAAGATAAGTCCCAGTCTAGTGGGGTAAAGTTCTCTCAATAGATACGGTTTATATATAAACACAATTTCATTTTTAGATAGAACAGAGTATTCAGAGTTACATAGGCCCAGAATATAAATAAAATACTAACAAAATACCATTTATAAAAATTATTTTAAAAGTCACAACACACGACTCTTGATTTCTAAAACACTTGTTTAGTTTTTAGTTTATGACACTACTTCACCCGAGAGACACCGTGTTTGTCCTTGATATCTGTGTTCCGTCCCATCCAGCCATTATAAATAACAGCATTTATTTAACCTGAGATACATGCTTTTTAAAAAGGTCAACAAAAATCGTTGGGGAATTCATTTGAGTTTACAAAAGTAAACACATTAGAACTGCATTATTTAATTTTGGTTTTCCACAAAACGTATTAATAACGTTGCTCGTTTATAGTCAAGTAGTTTATAAAAATAATTGATATGATTTCCAACTCTAAAGAGCCGTTTTGTTATCCGCGGGGAAGAGATGACTCTCTATCGATGATTTCACATTCATCGCCAGTTTGGTGTAGGGGGATGACGGAGAATGTTATGTGCCTAGAAGTTTGCCAGGAGTCTCTTCCTCTAATTTATAGTAATAGCTAACCACATAATGTCTCCGGTTTTGACATGGTGTGTGGGAGGGGAGGGGGGGTGCCCAAAGTTCTCCCAACTGGATTTTCAAACACCGGGAGGACAGGGGGTTTTTTATTTTTGGTTTTTGGTGGTCGTTGTGTGTTTGTGGGGGGGGACGCTGGCCGGACTAGGGGGGGGGGGTTACGAGGGGGTGAGGGAGGTTGGTGCTATTGTGGGGAGGGTTGGGTTTGTGTGTTTTGTCGCAAATCCTTTGGTTTTTGTCTGTGCTTTTTGTATTGTGTCTATGTTTTGTTCGGTTTTTGTGTTGTCTGTTTGTTTGTGGGGAGGGGGTGGGTGGGTGGTTGGGTTGTTGGTGTGTGGTGTGGGGGGGGTGGGGGGGGTGGTTTTTGTTGGTTGTGGCAAAGGCCCAATGAGATAAATATTTAGATTTTTAGTGAATAGTGTAGAGAGGATAAGTTTTGAATAAAGAGTTGAATATGCAGAAGTAGGAAGGGTTTGTATAGAATTAGATCTATTTTAAGGGTATTATCTTTTTTAGTATTTATAGGTTTTATTTAGTTTATAGTGTGACTTCATACCAACACATTGGAAAACTAAGGGGAGCGGGGACGGGTTCTGTTTGTGGTTGTTGCACACACAGCAAAAAAAAAAAAACAAAATAAAAGGGATAGAAAAAGGCAAAACAAAAAATGTAGAAGAAAAGAAAGGATATCATATGATAAATAGGGCATAAATCAAGAAAGCGAGGAAATAAGGCGATCTAGGTCGGGGGTAGAAAAAGGAAATAAAAAAGAAATAAAGAAAAAAGGATAAGAGGATATTGTAGTCAGTAGGGGGTGGGTTAGTGGGAGGGGTGTGCGGTTGGTAGTGGTGTGTGAGATATGAGGAGTAGGTGGTAGATCTGATCGATATTCAATTGTGTTATCATAAAAAACAGTTTTTGTTGTTTTTTCCTTTGGGGCGGGTCATGTGGCGTTCAAATTTCACCAAAAACAAGCAAGCAAATAAATTTATCCCCCTTTTTTGGTGTTTGTAATTAAATGAGAACATGTGTTGGAAAAGTTTTAAAAAATTAATGATAAAAAATACACGGGGGAAGACAGGTCTAGTGGGTTGTGCGGTGATGGGGTGTGGGTGAAAAAAAAAACGGACGGCTTTGAGGCATATTTGGTGGTATGGTCCACCTTGGGTGAGGGGAGGTGGAGTTGTCCGTACGAAGGAAAAAAGAGAGTAAAAGGCGGAAAAAAAACGAGCGAAAAAGAGCAGCCGAAAAAAAAAGGCCGGAAAACAATCGAGGGAGACAAGATAGGAGTGAAGGGTATAAGATGGGAAGATGGAGGAGAATCGAGAGAGTGAAGGAGAGAAAAAAGAAATAAAAAGAGAAGAAAGTAAAAAAAAAGAAAACGGAAAAGTAAAGAATAGATAATGAAGCGGGATGAAGATAGAATAGTATGAAAGATGTGGAGAAATAGGGTGACGGAAGGAAGGGGTGAAATGAAAGAAGAATCGAAAGAGAAATGGAAGGAAATGAGAGAAATAAAGGGAAGAAGAGAAGAAGGAAAGAGTAGGAAAGGGCGGAGATTCATAGTGATGCGTGATGAATGAAGGAAGAGCAGAGAGATGGAAAGAAAGAGAGATGTAGATAGTAGGTAAGTAGGAAGAGAGAGAAGGATTTTAAAAGGAGAAGAAAAGATCAAATAGAAGTTTTTACTTTAAAGATTAGAAGATTTTGATTAAAGGTTAGAAGAGGAAGATGAAAGTATACCGAAACAATTCACGGGGGAAAAAGGAATATAAATATTAATATTAAATTTAAGCTAGGAATTCAAGGTAACTGTTTGTACATTGGAGTGTCAAAATTGTTTATGGGTTTTTTGGTTTGGGTTAATGTGGGTTGGGGGGAGGGTTTGGAGTTATGGGTGAATCACACTAGATACCAGAACCGTAGATGTTTGGGTGGGCGGCAGGGTGGTGCATGGTCGCGTGGTCCGGATTTAATGTATATTTTTATTTTTAATTTCGGAGAGGAGTGCAATTCGTGGGTTGGGCGGTCGTGTAAGCGGGGGTGGGGTCCGAGTGGGGAGGGTGTGTTTGTTTTGCGTAGCTTCTGTTATTGGCATGTCGTTGTGATATATATATAGTTATTGTAGTATATATAGATATATATATATATATTTGAGTAGTTATGATCTAAATAAAAGAAGTTTTCTTTTAAAATAAAGAAGGAGTATTATAAAAAGAAAAAAGTCATATCTATAACCCCGCTTATATGAGATTTGCCACCGACTTTCATTATCTTTCCCTTTAATTAGATGCTTCTTATTAATCTTTGATGCATTATACGATCATAATGTAATTTTTTTAGTTTTATAATTTGTTAATGCATATAGTTTTTTAGAATGCATTTCATTTTTTCTCTTGTTTTTTGTTCTCTTTCTGCTTGTGCCCAAAAATCTTTGAAAATTAAATTGTGCACATTTATCTACGCATCAACTATTAACGTTTTTTTTCGATTTATGGTTGTGTTGCGTGGCATCGTTTTTGCGAGAAACTCAAGTTGGGTGCATCATAAATGTAGATAAAGAATGACACTAATGACAGTGGGATTGGCATCTCTCAAAATGTTAGTTGATTTTTGTAGTGTTACTTCTCAAATTTTTTTATTTTAATTTATTTCTCATCTAGATCCCTACCACTCCCCCTTTCTCTCTCTCTCTCTTCCTCTCTCTCTCTCTCTACTATTTATATATATAATATTATATATATATATATATATAGCATATATATAGTCATATACAAATTTGTGTCATATTTCAATTCTGAGTCAATGTTTGAGGGGGTGTTTTTAGTTTTGATTGTTCCAAATAGTCTAATACAATTAAATATATATCATAAAATATCTCAGATCTTAATTTAAGTATAGTGAGGTTATCCAGTTTGATATGAATAATTTTATATATATATATATATATTATATATATTTCATATATATATATATATATATATATATTATATATATATATATTATAAATATCATATATATATATATATATATATAATATTATATATGTTTTTTAGTCATATATAGTATATAGTATGGATATTAGTTACATTCATACATTCATACATGTGATGTAGAAATACACTTGGAGCCTATAGATCCCAAAAACCCCACGAGACACTTGAGTGTTTGAAATTGTCCCTCACGTTTTATCTTACGTGACTTAAATTCGAAACTTTATATTTTCGATAACTTTCTATTTTTAGAAAGTTACTATTTTCGGGGAAAACGTTACCTAAAGTTTAAATATCTCAAGTATATTTTTTATTAATACTCTGCGATTTGCATGTTATTTAATCCATGTACTTAGTTAAAAATTATATAAGTCTTATATGACTCGTTGACTTTTTAAAGTCAACATTTGACTTTTTTTGACTTTTATACTTATTTATTTATTTTTACCCAAATTGACCCGCGCAGAAAACGTCTCCCTCTAAATCCATTTTTTCATAAAATTCGGAGGTGGTGAAAAATTGCAGAGTTTATGTGGCTTAAAAATGGATTCATTTCTTTTGCCCTCTCCTCGTTTCGCGGAGAACAATTTTTAGTTTTGGCCGAGTGATGAGACCCGAAACTCTCAACTGGAAAAATGAATCTAAAAATTCCCCTCCTGCAAGAATCTGCTGTAACTTGTATTTTTAATAAAAACGCAGCAGTTTGACCATCGGTTTTGACCCGCTTTATTCACGTTTTGTGACCTTTGATAGAACAAAGAGATTTTTATAAAAAAATCATTACGTGATACTTTCGTGTTCGCCGGAAGGCCGACAAAACGGACTCGAAAAAGTGCTCAACCGCTCGTTTAAAATTTCTGGAAGAAGAATGTAGGCTTTTAATAATAGCTGATTTGTATACTTATAATTATTTTCTAAATTTTTCGATCGGCCATATCTTCTTCGTTATTTGGACGTTACGGGTCGTTCGAAATTACGAACCGTTACATTAGGTACGAAATCTTACCATATTTCAACATTAAAGTCAGTTTTTCGTATCTTGATTTTTTCGAACTTCGTTTTCCGTGTCAAACCTATGTTCGAACGGTATTTAGCCTCTTATCAGAGAAAAAAACTCATCGTTAAAACCAATTTTGTCTACGAATCACTCAAACAATAGCATCTATTTCGTGCGCCTAGTTCCGGTTCGCGAGTACGACTGTACGGTGTCCACGCTCACCTCCGCGAATCTAAAACTTAAGTGCTACGTGATTAATTTTACAAAAAAACAAAAATAACACAAGTACTTTAAAAAGTTATCAGAAAGTTCAGCCTCGATTTCGTCAAGAATGAAATCACTACCTCGAATTGGATCGTGAGGGTGGGAGAGAAAGTGGGGTATCAACAAATCGGTTCAAAGTAAGGGGTGGCAATTTTTCATTGATAAATACTTCCGGGGAAAATTGCTTATAATTCTTGAGAATATTCTCACACGTATATCAATAATGGGACTTGTACACTGATTCTTGGCATTGTGTAGGAGAAATTTTTCGTGTCTCTACTTTGAAATCACGGATTGGTCTTCATGTCTTAGGTCATTCTCATTCAACCGTGTATATCAATAAAGGCTCTTGCGTTCTTAAAAATGGTCTTCATAAAAATCAACGGGACTCTAGGGTCGGCCCTTCATAGTCGACTACTACAACATCGGCGTAAAAAGTAGAAGGTTCCAACCCTTCACAAAAAAACATCTTGCTATGCCTTAGGGCGCTGGGGGGAACCGGTGGTCTGGTTGCGGGGCACGTGGTTGGGAGAGAAGTGGGATTGATATCGTCCAAGTGCTTAACTCGATAATAATCTTTTATATAGTTTACGGACACGTTCTTATCTTTTACTTCGCTTGGATCAATGTTGGTGTGCTTGGCTCGGGGGTTTTAATTCGTTCAAAGGTTGGGTTCTTGTTTTCTGGCCGCTGGCGACACGTGGGTGATTGGTTAGTAGCTGACTGCGGGCCGTGTGCACTAAGAATTTGCTTCTCATACGGCCGTCGGGGTTCCCAAAAGTGTGGCTTTGACCTATCTTTCCTGGGGATATTTGTGTTTATGCTTATATAGTCAGTGACCACCCGCAAATGCGTTGGCTGGGACAGTTGTGTAGTTTTTTGTGCGGTTTGGGTTTTTGTGCGTGATCCTTTACAGCCCCCTGGCAGATTTCCCCACACCCCCCCACCCTCCCCCCCCCTTACCACCTTTTCAAAATATCCTAAATGTCCGAGAGTACTCGCCACGACCGTTTTGCATTAAACACACGTTTATGACATGTAGAGCACACAAAGTTTTTGGAATCTAAAAAAGAACTAGAACTGTTAGAGTGATCTGCTTTGGGCACAACCATTATTGTTAGGCAACTACTCTTAGATACAAGCAAACTCCTAGGTGTTAGATTGTTGCTCCTAGGTTTTGGGTTTGCTATCATTCAACAGTGCTGTTGAATCTAGCAGAATGCGTACACTAGTTTGTTAGTTTGCCTTCTCTTTCTTGTGTCTTTTGACTTAGCTTCATCTACTAGTGATTATTGAAGCACCATGTGTCATTTTGAACTTGAGTGCTTGCGTGTTCTTAGAACTATTCCTAGATTCGTAGATGCAATCATCAATGATCAGGTTTTGCAAAAAAGTACGTTCCGCACTTTTCTTGGCAAATAGTTTGAGTTGCTGGTTTTGACAAATTGTTGTTCACATCAATTGGGAGGGAACCATTGGTTTTGACATTTGAGGGCCTTTCGGGATTTAAACCTTTCGGTTATCTAACAACTGATGGTTTTCTTGGTGACTGTAAAAAACGGTTTCCCATGATTGTGTGTTATCAAACTTGTTCTACAATCTATTTCTATTTAACTTCCTTAGGTCAGTTTTTACAGCAGCAATTGCAAAAACCTTTTCCTGAATCTGAGCTTTTAAATCAGCATTATTAACAAGCAAAGAAGTTGTATGTTCTATAGTCTTAGATCTCGTTATTTTACGTAATTTAGCCACACTATGTTCTAATTCGATGTTCATTGTTTCAAGTACATCAATTTCCTTTTTGATCTTGGCTTTATTACTTGTTTCATTTAAAATTTGACCATGTTGCCCTGATTTTAAAGCTTGATTTTGATATTTGAGTTCGAGAGCAATACAATGTGCTTCCATTTTTGAAAAATCTTTTTGAAGTTAGGCAACAGTCTTTTTTGAGTAAATGAATATTTTCAGACTGAGGTGATTGTTTTGCGTATTCAGTTGACTAGTTATCAGGTGGGTGAATTCAAGATAGGACTTTTAACTTGGACATTATTAGGATTATGGTTCAACCCTACCTTCATTAATGATTTTAGGTTGCTCAGTATGCTGTTGTCTTATAGCAAAGATATTACATTCAACAGTCAATTGTACCTCAACCACTGGCTCTTCGTCATATATGGGTCTGATATCTGTATCATCAACATCTGTATCATTCCCTGACATGTTGCTGTCACCTTGCACTTCTGATTCTGTTCCATTGCTTTCCATGACAACCAAACCATTATTTTCTGCTTTACCCGGATCAATCTTACTCTCTTGCGTCTGCAATTGTCTTTTATTCACCCTTCTATCATACTGTCTTTGATGACGTGTTCTTTCAGCAACATGCTTCTTAACATTACCCACGTGTTGGAGTAGTGTATCTCTGAAGTGTTTAACCTCGATTCTAGTGTATTCAACAAAGTACTTGTCTTTTATTTGACTATCATAATCTAAAGTAAACTTTGAATCGATGAATTGCTGGAACTGTTTGTTGATCACCCAAAAGGCTGCCATAGATCCATCTTCTTGAAATTCATCTTTATCAAGTTGCTTTTGTAGATGATCTATGTTGAGAAGCATCGTTCTTGTGAAAGTATCAGCATCTTGACCAAAGAGTGACATGAATGCCCGTTTGAATCCATGTTCTCGATGCGAGATGGCTTTTAAGTAATCTTTAGAAAGAATTGAAGGTGTGATGAAGGATAGAAAAATATGCCAATGCAACGTTCTTTTGCTTTTGACATCTTGTATTTGATTGCATGCACATCTTTTGTTTCAGAATTCAAGTTGCTTTGCTTTACTAATTTGCTGGATGTAGTCTCTGAATTACTGTCTTCTTTCTCAGAACAAGTGTTTTGTATGACAACAAAATCAACTTTAAATGAATCAACATTCATTTATGGAATTGGATTTGAATGATCTTCTTGTGTTTGCATCAACTTCTTTTGTTTCAACAATTATGAAATTCGTTGTTGATGAAGAGTTATCTCAAGCATGTATTTCCCAATGGAATCCATGTTACAGATCATTGCATCGTATAAGGATTGAGCATCAAATCTTGTATATTTCTGTATACGCGCTTTGAATTCTGAATTGAAAGCATTTTCAAACGTTGTTCTGAGCTTTCTCAACATAAGTCTTGCAATCGCAGTGAGGAGAAAGTAGGTTTTTTCATTCTCTTTATGGAGGTAAAAAGAAAAAGTTAGAGGGTGGGGGAATTTTTTGGGTCTCGTGCTGAGTGATCAAGTCTTGAGAGAGAATGGGTTCTGTGAGAAATAGAGACATTGGTACCAAAGTCTTGTAAAGTGTTTGTGCAGAAAACTTGGAATTGTGACTGAAGTGCTCGGGAGGCGTGTTCAATCGCGCCTCTACTTCTTGAAAGTTGGTGTCTTCTCTTGAACTTTAGAAGCTGAACACTAGAAGGAAAACTGTGTCATTGTGAAAGAAACATTGATGTTTTGAAGGTGTTGCAAATTGGCTCTGGTACTTGGCACATTTTGATTTGTTGTGAAATGGCTATCGGATCCTAAGTAGGTAAAGTGATTGTTTGGTGTGGAGTGTCGAAATCACAGATTAACGTTCACGTGGATGTCTAACAAATCTTTAGATTAAAACCAGAAAGACATGTAATCTTTTGCGGGATTTTACAAAATCAGAAGAAACAGTTGAAAACAATAATTAATTGTATGTTGGTGAAATCAATGTTGAAATTGAAGTTCGTGCGCTTTTTGTTATTGATTAAGAGCTTTTTCTAAACGAATGACGTATGCACTAAAATTTGAGCTTGAAACGCGACTTTAACGGTGATTAAGATACTCAAAATAGGGGACTTAACGGTAGTGCGCTAAGTGGGGTTTTACTTTGGAGGGCTGAACGAGCTGATTTATAACCTGTGAAAGGGACGGTAACGTGAGGAGGTCGGGAGTGAGAAGAAGTTTCAACTTGAAGGGTAAATAAACAAGGAAAGGACGAAAGGTGAATTGGTCTTCAAGTCCAGGGGCTGAAATTGTAATTTCAAAATTTAGATTAATAAATGCATACGTATTTCTCTGTTTTTTCTTCTTATTAGCTGTTTAAAAATATGATTAAAAAAATGCAACGATTGGACCGTTGTTTCTTCTTGCGTGAACTGTTATGATTATGTCGATGGAAAGCACATATACCATCTGTTGATCGAGAGAGAAAAGGATGACACTGGGAATCACCTCATGGTTTATTAGATTAAAATATCTGCGATTCAACGTTGACTCGATCCGAAAAAACCCAAAAACTTAAACCCTAAACCTCCTAAACCTCTAAACCCTAGATCTTATTGATTTAAGTTTTATCTTCTTAGCATAACTAATCAACGCTTTAGATTTGCGTAGAGACCCCTTAATATTTGGATTATGCCTTGAAATTAGTATGTGGGTGACAGTCTCACATTAAGAACAATGTGTAGTTCTAGTATGGGGGTATCTTTTGATTCGATCTTTTTGCATTTACCTTGTCTTCACGTAACCCCGTTTTACCACCAAAAATACCAAAAATATGTGGTTTTAGGCCAAATTTAAAAAAATTTCAAAAATAGAATAAGTGTTTAGACACATAGTTTTGTATTTTTAAGAATAAATTTTGACTTGATCGAGCATGTTGCGCTCTAGCTTGCCCCTTAACTTATATAAATTTAAGCTTTTGCAAGTCTTTTATACAAGAAGCTTTAAAACGCGATATCTAGCTTAAAAGAGCCGAGAGTTTGCAAGTTTCCATGATAGACTTTAAATATGCAAAGCTTGTTTTATTAGACTAAGCATTCGCGGATCTTTTTATTAAAGATTTTAAATTTGCGAAGAATGCGAAATGATAGAGTTTTATATAAGTTAGATGCTAAACATAGAGTAGTTGGATCTCTTTAGAGCACATAGAACTTAATTGTGGATTTTTGCTCCTATCAGCTTAATAAACGTTATATAATTGTTGAATAAATAAAGTCACTTTGGTTTTTGCGATTCTTAGTTTAAATCACTTCGTAGAGATTCCTTCTGGTGAAATTAAGGTACACATCGAGGTTTTGTCAGTGTTGTGGGGAAATAGGCTACCGATTCCTGACGGCTCGCTACCGTTGTCTAGGTAGTAAAAAGACCACATGACTTGAAATTTGGCTAATAATAATAGTAATAATAATAATTATGTAATAAACCAAAGCCGAAATAAGACCACTACCTCTTGCCGGCTCACAACTGATGTGGTAGTCGTTTAAAGGGTGGAGGTAATAATAATAATAATAATAACTGTGGGCTGATAAAAGTTTACTGTCTCTT